>UYRU01046832.1:0-11727 GCA_900617775.1 Dibothriocephalus latus | reverse complement strand
GCCTATATACAAGTGCAAAGACCTGCCCAACCCATATTCGGTGCTGACTCGGTTTGACCACTGCAGTTCGCCACTCGAGGAACGAAACTGGTGAGCGCGTCATCTAATGGCTGCGTCAGGAAGCCAGATGGCCGATCAATCCTCCCGCCCAAGTTCAGCACGGGTGATGAAAGTTCAGCAGGTCACGACCCGCAGGCCGGTCATCAAGCCATTAGCGCACGAGTAGGCAAGTATTTGTATCCTCGATAGGGAAGAGCCCTTTATTTTATAGGTATGCAGTAGTATACTGGGTCTATTCCATAAATACTGCACCCCCCGTGTACAAATTACCCGTTTCTGCTATTGTCTTTACTGATGCATACGTGATGGCTTTCGAAACTTCAGGCGAATAGAATCCTTGTCGCAGCGATCACATCTGCTTCTTCTCGGAAGCAGGTAGTTTAAATTTCCGGTTCGGCATATAGTATGTAGAAACTTGTGTTCGGATGTCATTTGACAGAAATTATTTTGTGATCAACATGTTATGGGTACAATTTATCCGAAGTTATTGCATTTCGTAAGTATGCAAATTTGTCATTTAGCATAACAATTTGAAAACAAATGAGCAGCTCGTAGGCCTTGAGCAATCAGAATTCTGCTAAAGATTGGGAACTGATTTTGCTGTGATATAAATCCATACATTGCCCTTTGCACTGAGCTTAAACGATTCACAATTACATTTGAATTCTATTCAGCTCTCATCGTTACCTAGCATTGAAGCTTAAGGCGTCAATCGTCATTCAAAGAGTTAGCAGAAAATGAACTCGTCAATGTCAGTTCCATACACCGACAATGCATCCGATTAAGTAGTAATTTCGGAGTCATTTAATCTCGTAGAAATTTGCATATACTTTGTCTATCACGTCTTTCAATGATAGAACTATAATCACCATTGATTTGCTTAACCTCGCCAATTTCTTTCTTTTTTATAAAACGAAGGCTCTCGACCGGCGGGGTTTGGTGCCTGTGGCCTATATGAATGGCCCAGGGGCCAAAATAAACCAGCCTAGGGAGGATCTGAACACAGTGGACGACGCCACCCTCCAGGATAATGATTACCAGCAGCAGGCTCTGGTACCACTCCCATGGTCCACTCACGGCGGCGAGGACGTGGGGATCTATGCACATGGACCTTTCAGTTGGCTGTTCCACCGTACTGTCGACAACACCTTTATTGCTCACGCAATGAAGTATGCCATGTGTGTGGAGCCTTACACAAAGGAGGAGCATTGCAACGGCCACACGAGTCTCCAGACGTCATGGGTTTTGATGCTTGCGCTTTTGACACACATTTTGATTGAGTATTTACATTAACACAGAATGAGTTGATGCTAATGAATACCAAAAGTTTGCTTTTACAACATTTTGCTCTAAAGTCCAGTATTAGTAATTTGGCAGATGATGGTAATCGAGGGGATTGGTCGAACGTTGATGTCGCTGCAACCAAAGCCAAAGTTTTTTTAAGTAGCCGATGAACTGAAAGTCCGACAGTAGGGGAGGGTTGGTCTAAATACGGGCTTTTGTTTAAATAAAGGCTTGTACAACAAAAGGTGATAGGTCAGTCAGTGCGAATACGCTTCCGCCTAGTAGCACTGTATCATCATTAGAGACATGATCAAAGAGCAATCGCAGATACAGGTACTGTTCAGTACCTACTGGACCAACGGCGAGCGCGTGTAAGTAAGGGATGTTCGCTGACCTTGGGCGAGGTCACTGAGGTACATTTTTAATATCATCACTAACCCCAACTGGACCAACGGCGAGCGCGTGTGAGTTGGGGGAGGCGGTGTTCGCTGACTTCGCTAAAGAACGGAAAGTTGTGCTACTGAGCAGAAGAAAGTAGTTTTTCTCTATAAGTCAAAGGCATGTTTGAGGATTCACAAGGCAGTCCTGCTAAAAGGCCTTCCCTCAGAAATGTTGGTGATTTTGAAAAAGATGCATTAGCTTGATCACCGATTCCTCAGGGTAATGTTTCGCGAAAATATATTGCTCTTTGTTCAAGCGGCGTTAGTCTCGAAAAATTCCCAGTTGTGCCAATATTTGCAACCGAACAAATAACCGACAGGAATAAGGGCGGGAGGAATTTTTTTCTGATTTACTGGATGTCATCAGCTAACCCTGCATTAATTGAGGGATGCAAGGTCATCGAAGTTAAGCCGGGGTTAGTTGGCCATCGGTTGTCCGAGGTAAACTTTCCACCAACAAGTGTGAAGTATCAATTTTTTTCCTGAGACAGATAACTAAATCGCCAATCCCAAGCGACCTAGAGCTTTTAACATCTCACAGGATTTGTGAAATATGCTCATACGATCTGCGAGATTGTTTCGAGCATCGAACAGAATGATATTAGGCTTTCGGAGTCAAAGGATTTGAACGAGGGTTTGGCGTTTCCTTTCACCGAAAAACGTTATTTAAATGCAGAATTTTAAAAACCTACAATATTTTCAGGTTTAAATGCCGATATCCTTTACAGTGACATTGGTCGCGAACTGGTGACTATATATTTGTTAAGAAAATATTGCCGTTATCATATTAAGATTGGAGAACTTAAGGATTAGAAGCAATGCCCTCTCCCTCTTCATTCTCATTATGACTACAGATTGTTATCGATTAGAATTTTTTTTAAACAACCAATATAGTTTGTCTTTCCGATGGCTATACACCAATTCCTTCCTTCATTTAAAATGCAAGGTCAATAAGTCTGTATGAAATTCGGGGAGCAAAAACTTTATATGTGTTAAACTATTCTATACCAAGGATGCTGTCTTCGACTTGGAAAGGAACATTTCAAAGCTGGAATAAACGAATGTTGAGAAAACGTTCAGCGTAAATACACAAAATCAAACGACTGACCTATCATTAAGACTCTACTTTACTCGGTACGAAATACTGTATCTGATCTGAAAATAAAATAAAATTGAACCCGAGGAATCTTACAGTCCAGCAGAAATGCATTACACTTTTATTTTCATTTATTTACACAGTCCTAATTTTCTATAAAGTACAAATTCCTTGGCAACATTTGTGATCTGTCCACGCAGTGAGCCGTTTTTTAAATATGGAGAACACTGATATCAGTAATCACGCGTACTAAGCGTGGCCTCTTGCTAAATTGCAGGAGTTACCTAGGCAATAATTCCGAGACTAACCCCTCCAACGCTAGCTCGAAATCCTTCTTAAATTTATCACAAGAACACTCGTATGGAGGCGCACTTATAACCACGTTGAGGTATTATATTTTTGGCAGGATCCTTATTAAATGCAGTTTTTCTCCCTACATACACAATCAGACTATATTCAAATTAACAGATGATAGCACTGAAAGTAAAATAAGACACCCTCCACTCAAAGATTATTTAAAACGTCCTATATTTGCCACTTCATACCTAGTCCTTTAACATTTCAGTTGGAATCTTGTCTGTTGACTTCCTTTGTCTCCTCATATGTTTCTGATGATATGAAAGAATGACAAGATTCATAATCGCCTAGGTAGGCCTAGCTCAATTTGTGGAGGGCCTGCGTTCGCGCTCAATACACCTCTTGCCAGGAAATCCCCGATTATTAGACGACCTGACGCGGATCTCTTTAGATTGTGCCTCCGATAAATTCTTTGCCAGATGTTCGGACTGCATGCAGAAAGGAGTCTGCTTGAGGCATGGTACTCTTTGTTCGGAGCAGAATTCGTGGTCAGAGACTGCATTTTACTGGATATACACTCCGGCTCGAGGTACCCATGCGCCTGGAATACGGTAAATGTGGAAGTTTGATGAAGAAGGTGCTGCAAACCTTGCGATCACTTTGATCAATTTCGAGTTCAGTCTGCTTCATCTGCTGGCGGGTACCTAGATTAGTCGTGGACCCCACATACTCCATTCCTTCCCCTTGTCAGACTGCGAAACTATGCAGTTGTTTTTGAACTGGTACAGTTCTTAAAGCTATATTCTGGTATGATTCCTAAAACTCAGCCTAATTAGACTGCTGATATATGTTCTTTTTACTTGTTAAAATATCCGAGACTCACCTATTCACCTGGATTTATGGAAATTTCGGGCTTGATGTCCATCCCACAATTCGCAGTTGGCAAGCATGTTAGGCGTTTATGGTAGGACCGATCCATGGCAACTGTCCCCCAGCCCAAGTGTCGTACGGAATTTGTAGTTAAAGGGTAAATGCGTCGTTAATGTGTGGTTAATGCCTGATAGCTGAGCAATAAGGAAGGATATAAAGCCGCTTGTAATTGTTTTACTGAAGAAACAATGCCGTGAAATGGCTGTGGTAAACACAAAGAAGACTGAAAAGGAAGCCTTTAGACCAAGAAAACTAGTAGATTAACCCGTGTTGGTTAACATAGTCAAGGAGGGGTTTGAATAGGCGGAAATTCGACATACTGAAACATTGCAAGTAGTATTTTATTACACATACCTTTGTTCAGGTGACTCAACTATAAATACCCACCTCGAGGATTTCCCACACGAGGTGCAGCAAAGGATGAGCAGTTACATTTTCTGTCAAAATGAGTTTGTGATGGAGTGAGGTCAAAAACCCCACGCCAGGAAGCTTCTGAGAATATTGGATTCAACAGGAATATTATACGACGTTTCCTCAAGCAATCTACGTGTGCGCTGATTAACGACTACCATCTACGATGGCGCGAATACCTACCTGCCTTTAAAGAAATAAAGGACAATGTATTTGAACCCCGAAACCAGCAAAATTACAAATGTAATGTACAACCTATCGTCTAAATAAATAAATTGCATGTTTAAGGCCCAAAGGGCCCTTTCATTACAAACTTAGTGCTGTGGTAAAAATAGATACAAAGTTGGAAATCACAGCAACTATAGAACAACAGCAAAGAGTAGTATGTCACATATATTAAGTCAGATCCGATTTACAGCTGACCTTTTTGTAAAATAATAGTCAAGAATATTAGGTTAATATGGTGAACTGAGAAAGAAGCAATGAAAGAAACTCCTAAAATTTAAATCGGCGGCAGATTTCACCGAGCCACCGATTTCCAAAAAATATAGGATAAAAATGCTAAACTGGGTAGCTAGATTGATATGGTATGATATCATGCAATGAAATGGGGTAGCAATGTTTATGGTCCGGAGCGGTCCTTGTCGGGGGAAAAAATCACATAGGATCATGGGGGTGAGACAAGAGAAGGTCATCGGGGACAACGTGTTCGAAACTAGTAGGGGATTATAGAAGTCGCGAGAGTATCAGCGAGATGCGGCCAAGCAGACTGCAGAGTCCACCCCTGCATTATAGACAAGACAGAGGTGGCCTTATAGCAACTTTTCAGTTACTAAGGTGAACTGGTCTAGATGTCAAGCGGGAGCATCTCTTCCAAATGGCCCCAAGAAGGAACCTCAGAAGACATGACTGCCAGGTGAAGAAGGAAATAAGCCGAACAAACCAACGCTCACCCTTATTCTCTCAAAAGGTCATTCGATAGCGGAACTCCTTGCCAGAGTCTGTTGTGCATTCACCCACTGTTGACGTCTTCAAGAGACTTTTGGACAATCATCTGTTAAAGCCTAACAACCCCCTAACATAAATGACGACAAAAACTGCAAACAAACATACTACTCGTTTGATTACAATAGAGTTTTTATTTACACTAAAGATGTCCAGACGAATATGTCATAAGCAAACGCCTCACCTTATCAACCATTCAAATTTCCAAAATATTTTTATGCGTTTCTGCACAAAAACACTATCTGTAACACGTTTTGCATATTTCACTACAATTTGTGCATTCCTGTATTGTTTTAATTGAGTTTTTAATGGCTTCTGTCATTTACTCCAAACATACTGACTGATACTGACTGATTATCACAGGAAGTCTGAAGCCATTAATTTAAATTGGCAATCATACAAATTTACGCCTGCGTCACAGTCCAAATGGACGATCGATGAACTAAACAAGCACCTACACCGCTTTTCGCTCAAAGCCTTGAGCTCGCTAGGTGATTGTCGACAAAGGGAACGCATTAGCACAGCATAAGCCGTGTTCTGTATAGTACCCCATTAACCAAACTCATCACTGCAAGAGATAATCCATTTTAGAACCTAGCCAAATAAACGACCCAAACGTATATTTTATCGCAAAGTTCAAGAATCTCTTCAAATTTTGAGCCCCACTTCCTGACTGACGTCCAAACAGTAACTGTACGATCCGATCAACCTATGGCGTCGTTGGATGTGATTTCAATCTTCACATTTTTCCTCTAGAGCATTATATGTAAATAGCTTGAAAAGGCGTACGACGAAACAAGGGGCCTGTAAAAATTCAGCATATAGTAAAACCGTCTGCCTTCCGCTAAAAAATCATTTCCATATCATTGGACGAACGTACGAGTATATTATTGTAAAACGGTTGGGTTACCAAGTACCCAGCCTAATTGCCGAATTGGTCCCGCAAGAAGTTAAAGATATGACTTTCGACCACTACGGACCTGTGTGGTGACGCAGACATATAGGTGGTTCTTTCGTTTTAATCATGGCTTTTCTCGGTCTTATTGAAATATACAGTGTGTACTTCAGCTTTCACAGACCCTTAGAGAAAGCCACGTGAGAGGAAATATGACAAATGGATGTACACAACCTCTCTTCATCCCATTAGTAAATGTGAATGCTCCCAATATTGCCCCATCTTCCGTAGCACGAGTCCCCGTTTCTTCGTAAAATTGTCTTTTTTTAATCCATCAGTCAGGCATTTGAACGCAAGAAGGACTTCCTAGAAAGAATAGCAATGAATCTTATCGAAAGGCATCGTAAGAATGCAAGGCGGTATATGTGCTCTATTTTAGGCAGCGGATATTTTTGTGCCGTTGCCTGACCGAAAAACTCGAGTCCATCGTTCCGGAGTATTTTGGGACTCCACACTGGCTCTGTGGAAGACATCCCAGCCCAGGCAGCTTGTTCATGCGGTTGGGTAAGACAGGCGAAAATTACTCATGTGATGTGGGGAAACGTGATATTACCAATTTTAATGACAGAGTTCCCGTCTTCCGTTCTCTTTATTGATGTGCATAAGGGTGATGTCCTAGAAGACCTATGGGATTTTTCTTCGACTAAATATTTCCGGGAACAGCTATACAATATTCTCAATGCTTTATTGGCTTTCGTGCTTGTGAATCTCAGCTGGAACTTTTTAGGCACTTAGCGCCTATTCGATCAACGGGTTTTTTTGTTCCTTCGGAGTGATAGCATCGTCGTATTTAAACGACAACTGACACTCTGTAACAGGCCAGACAGACTTCTTAGTACTCAGTTTATCCAGCGAACTTGACTCGGGAGCTCGTCAGCAATTCCAAAAGAATGTGTTTTCGTGATTCACTGACCATACAAGTGGCGAGACGCAGTTGCGTCGACAAACGACGCAGCCCAACATACGTCGCAAGTAGTTTTATAGTTACATCTGCAGTCAAAGCAAGCAACACGACGAAATTTCAACTTCAAAGGGTAGCTTCGAGAGTGCATTAACGAAAGGACCGCAGAAAGTACAGGTACTGCTCGAGTCTTTTAAATCGGCGTTTACGGCAGAATCCCCAATGGCAATTCGGAAGTTATAATTGTTGCAAATATAGCCCAAGTTGAGATGTCACCGCCTAATTATGCCATGTCTGAGTCCCCAAGGAAGGACGCAACAAGAAGACTGCAAAATTAGAAGTCTGTTAGCATGATAAGTACAACGTGTTTCAAGTAACAAACATATGTACAGCCATGTCCATCGGGACAATCAGATACTCACCTGGTGCGCGTATCGACACGAATGGTTTATTACTCTACGACTGGCTTGTCAGGGTCTTAGCCTGTCCGTGACTTTAAATTTTAAATCATTGGTTGATTGTCATTTTTTGTTTGTCGCATGTAGTCGGATCGATAGCCTGCCGTGAGCGCAGCTCGCTGCTTGCCTGCTGGCTGCCTACTCCTAACAGTAATGCGCAAAGAAACTGCAACGCCTTCGGCTGCAGAAGTAAAACAGGTCCTCAGCTAAGTCAAGCCAGATAAATCTTCTATACCGGATGGGCTCCTTGGGCTGATACTCAAAGAAATATCGGCAGGGGTTCCTATTCGGGTCCTCTAAGGGCGAACATTTAGAGTGAAAACTTATTTGCAGCTGCTCGTTAACCCGATTTATACCTTTTTCAATTTATTCTTCGCGCGACAAATATGTCTATAGCTTGTACTTCTACAAAAGTAGCTGCGAATCAATTTTGGATCTAGATTTTTTTGCAGGAAATTGTTTTCGAATCCTTAGTTTGTTCTAAGGATCATGCTTCCAGCTTGTCTCTGAGTTCTTTATAATTTTTGGAGGATTTGACTTATTTTGTCTGTTTAGTTTGAGGTTGCTTGCGCTGGTGGACTCTCATTAGTTGGCAGCGTCTGTCGGTGAGCTACGTTACATGGTCAACTCAACCGAGCGGGTGCATGGAGATGACCTCGTTAATGCTGCCTGACGGGTCTTGTAAGAACCAGAAGCAAATAGCCCTTTGCCCTGCATGTGTCCTACTTGGAAACAGCATATGCTATGAAAACAGTGGCTTCAATTTTTATGTAGAAGACAATACTTTAACATTTATTTTAGGAATGGAGATTGCAAATTGTTCTCTTTAATCGCTTGGATGTTAATGTCGTGCACAACTATCACATTAGGTCGAATGCAAAATTTTAAAACTGTTCATAACAATTTTTTGGCAATTCTGTCTGTCCTAGGTGGCCGTTAGGCACTTAGCACACCGGGACACGGAGATGAGGAGATTTGGTGATCAACCATCCAGCTTCCATGCTATATGTAAACTTAATCGTCTTATCGAAAATTATTAGGATATCTTTCACATCCACATGTATCCCACCAACCTGTCAGTCTTCCCTTTTCCTTCAAGTTATTGGGTATCTTGATGAGCTAGTTCTGTTTTGTAATTACTGACAAACGTCCAGGTCTAGGCTATTGATGGTACACATAGGGATGCCTCAGAAAGGTAGATTTTTAACTCACCGAGTTTGGAAACAAGGTTCTGCGCGTTTGTTTAAAAGCATCTCAATTTTGAGTCAGCCAAATTTTCGGTAGTTTGTCATTTTTTGATTTTTGCTACATCCCCTTAGGCGTTAGCTATGCAAGTTTTTCGCGTTGCTAGGGCTATTGTATTAACTTTGGTTTCATCAGCCAGAGGGCTAGGCGATGTCAGCACAGTTTTGTTGTCTTTCTGAGTGGCTGGTTCCCCAAATGTGTTCACAAAAATGGTATGATGAAGGGTTACTTAACTTCAATTTTAAAAAGCACTAAGTATTACAACTGTAGCCTACTTACAGAAAAGCGACAAAATTCGAATATACATACTTAATCGGGGGTCACAAACTCCAGCAATTAAACGACCTTCGGGGTGTGGATGAGACCCACTCTGTAACTGTCGTCTAACTGTCCCATGATAGCAAAGGAAATCGCCTGTATCGGGGGATCCTTCCTTACTATTTACGGATAGCTTTTTGTCATGTGTTTGGATAATGTGTTTAAACTGTATTAGAATATTGCGCTCAGACGTGGCGCCTCTGGCTGAAGCAAGGTTACAATATATTCGGGAAAGTTCAATGAAGGGTGACAAAACTAGTCAGCGGTTTGGGGTGCATACTATGAGTTGTTTATAAAGGCTTTCAATGCTTCCGCTATGGTGTAGACAATACAGGGTGGATATTACCTAGATTATCATACCTTAATCTGCTCCCCTTGAGTTATAGGTGAATTTGGGAATCTCATACAGGCGTTCCGCATTGTGAGGGGGTTGGATTACTGTCTGGCGTTTGGGAACTTTTTGAATTTTCCACTACTATCAGCCTCCGAGGTCATCATTTAAACTGCGCTTTCATCAGATAAGGCAAGATGTTTGCACCTTCTCCTTCTCCTTTCAATGCTCTTATCACAGGTTTTGTGATTCCAACATCACTGAAATGCTTTCAAAGAACCCGGACAGATATATATTAGAAAGAGAGTCGGAGCCATGAGAGATTTAAAATAACCCCGAAAACTCTCGTCACCATTTGTCTTATTTTATAGCTCCATTGAAATTCTCGCCACCCGCATGGTTCCTCTATGTACTACACTTAACTTAACGATGCAAATAGAGTACGCAGCAGCATATGGGTATTTTCCTCAATAAACTATACTTAACCAAATACAAATTCGCTTGAGGAGTTCATTGTGTTCTCCAGTTAGTTGACATTTTTAAATTGATGAAAACAACAAATCTCCGAGTTCAGCACTATTAACTGAAGAAAAACTAGACTAAATTTGAAACGCGGGCCAAATTCGTTTCCCACTGGGTAATCTGAGAACGGAGTAAATACCACTTAATAAACGCGTCTTTGTTAAGATATTTCACGTCTCTACTTTCACGCAAAATAGTACATTCTACGTTGGATTTTCACCTTTGCAGCCACATCGACTGCTTTTCGCTTAGGGAATATAAGCATTGCTGAAATGATACTCATGCTAAGTTATAAGACTCATTCGTCACGTATTTCCCTGTAGCTGATCATCGACCCCCATCGACAACTTCACGGAGGCCAAATATTATAAACAGACTTGGATTACTACGGTGAAATAAAAGACTGGAATACATATTTTTGGCTTAGGAGTCGTCATTCACCAACCAAATCCAATCGTAGCTTTTGTTAGTCCCGTGGCTCTTAGCTCAAGGTTGATGTCCAACGTCGTATCAACTCAGCCACGACCTCATTATTTTAACGGCTTCAGGCCGCAGGTGGTAAAACAGATCTGGGTGGGTAGGGCTAACCAGTGACGACTAAGAAACTGGCCGTTTCGGTCTCGTTTGGTTTTGTCAGTAGTACACATATTTTTTCTCAATAAACTTTACTTGATGGTCATATATTTGATAGACATTAACAATTAATATAATATACATATATTGCATTTAAAATATGTATGACTTGCGAGAATCTATCTGGCGAAAGGTTTTTCAAAGGTTCTTTATTTTTGTATACACTTATTTATTCTCAATTACAGACAGAACTGGATGTTGCGGAAAATATACATTATTAAACGCCAGAAAAAGTGGCTACACAATAAGATGCTGCATTATTAGGAGCAAAAAGTTAACAAAAAATACATAGCTAATATTAGAGAAGAACAAATAAGTCGACATCGAATGTATTAATATCGCCGATTTCTTTTAACTAGGCTACTTTTTAAGCGCCAAGAGTAAATCGGGAGCACAAATAAAGTGCTTCAGGCAGTTCCTCTTGTATAGTGTACACTGCGCTTTCTGCCAATCCTGCTGACTAAAACAAGTTCAGGTGGGTTTATATAACAAGTCGTTGGCCTATTAAGTTAATTTAATCTGTTTAATATTAAATCGTTTTCGACTGAACTTAGGCGGGCGTAGTTGTTTTGTGCATATGATATATCGGAAAGGAGTCGCGTGTTGTAACGGTAGTTAACTTACGGTAATCAATGCGACGTATTAAGTTGATATCCTTCTTTGAAAGTAGAGTGATCTTTGAAGCCTGCAGTGATGGAGCACTTCGTATACCTCCCTTGGCACGCGAAGCTTGGTGTGAAACGAAAGAAAAACGACTACCGGTTCATGTGTCGATCACGAGCTCCTACTGACCAAGCTCAGTAATACGCCCATCCCAGGAGCTATAGTCAAGTGGATAAAT
>UYRU01046820.1:800-11181 GCA_900617775.1 Dibothriocephalus latus | reverse complement strand
GTGGCCCTATCTCCCCCTCACACGAATATCGTGTGGACGTTCAACGACCACCACCCAATCGTGAATCACCTTACACGACCTGCTAAAGGGCACGAGTATTCGTCTGCCGACTGCAAGTTATTGTTGACAGTCTCACTTATCAACCGGAGGTGAACGGTCGCCCGGATGTCTTAGAAATCAGCCCAGATTATATTTCGGACGCGCATAAGCTCATATTCTCATCTGCTATGCTTGTTGAAGCATGTGAGCTATTGATACAATTAAAGGAATATATTACAAGAATATATTATCCGCTGGTCTCAGCAAGTATGATTAATAGAACTAGCACCCTTAGCAGTAGCAGGTTACCTCCAGCAGAGGTGTCCTAGCCCAAACTTCGTAAAATGTGACAGCAGCAGTTAACTTGTTTTATTAACTACACATAATTCTAATCTAGCTTACCTTAAAATCTATCTGACTGTAACTTTATTATTCAGTTTAGACACAAACGCACCTCTTATTTTACGCAGTCGGGTCTCTTAGTTTAGATTTGCTTAGCTTTGATAGTGTAGACTAGTCCTCAAAGCTTAGTGTTAGCCTTCAGACCATTGCAATCTCAGCGAAACTGTTGTCCTCTAGTACCGTATGTGCAGCGCACTTATTTAGAAAGATGATGGTCTGACCTCTGACGCATAGTAGCGTCAGTGCGAGCACCAGTACTACTGCATTTCTTGTTGAGATTGTGGGGATATGAGCCCAGTGTTGACTTTAATCAGCGTCAATTTCTGACTAACACTACAGCCATAAATAGTACCAGCAATACTACCACTCAGCTGCACCCCTAGTTAGTAGCATTAGGAATATCAGTAGCAGTACCAGCCTTGGTTGCCAGAGCTCGGGCTTGGCAGCTATTGGATGTATGTTTTTACTCAGAATAGTTTTAACCCCGCTGGAATATGAGCAGACGTTCTCTACAGTCCAAGCTACAGATGGATACTTTCGTAGACCTATGTATATTCTATAGACGGCAAATTGCACGACATAAGGGCATGGTAGGATTAGTGCATTACTTAACAAACGCTCTATTAGTATCCAAATGTTAATCATGATTAACTCACACAGATTGGGGTGCATACTGCGTGCGACTTCTTAAAAAAACACACACGCAGTACATATACTATACTACATACTGGACTTAGTAAGCATGCTTACTAGAAATTAGCATTTTTAGCATGGGCACGTACGTGAAGCAGCAATATCTTAGTCCGTACAGCTCCATGGATAGAGTTGAGAGTGTGCAAACCAAGGCAAACACTCTTGTGCTCAAGGCCCCCAGCATGCACCTAATCAAAATAGTTTAAACACAGCATCACACTCCTTTTTAGAGACCAAATGACAAATGGTGGCGCCAGTGCTAGCACCCGTACGACTACAATTCTTGTTGAGATTGAGGGGATATTAACCCAGTACTGACTTTTATCAGCGTCACTTCTGACCTACGAAAACCGCCAGTAATAGTACCAGCAAATACTATCACTCAGCTACACCGTAGTTAGCAGCATAAGAAATCAGTCGGTATCAGTAAGTATATTTGAAGTAAATGACCGAAGCGCTTAAAAACTCCACTAAAATGGTACAGAATATGCATAAGTTTTTGTGAAATATGCAAACATTGTTACAGATCGCTTTTTTGTATAAAAGTGCATAGAAATAATTTGGAAATATGAATTGTTGAAAACGTGAGGCGTTTGCGAAATGGCAGCGTACAAATGTACACTGTATATCCAGTCACTGTGATATTCTAGTGTAAATAAATACGCTATTAAAATCAAACGAGTGGTATGTTTGTTTGTAGTGTTATGTCAAGTTGGTGTTGGATTTTAACAGATGATGGTAGAAGCAGAACCAGGCCTGTCTTACTCGAGCCTGGCTACACACCTACTAAAAGTGAGTTAGGTTAGGCAGTGCTTCTGGCTGCATCTGGACAAAGTGGCTTACGCCTGCTTCCTGCTTGGTCATCCTGACTTTGTCTTGTCACCGGTTGAAGCGGATGAGGGTTTAGAGTGGGGTAGCTGGCGGCGCGTCGACCTTCACTATACCTGACCGCAGTCATCGTCCCTGCTCTGGGTCATCGCTTGCGACGGTCGCACAAACACACACAGACACCCAGTAGTTTGCACCATCTTAAGGATGGGAGTTTATGGAGGCAATTAGTGACGTGCATAATACTACTTCTTTAATTGATGGAACGAAGTGTGATAACCTAAGGTTCCTTAAACCCCCTGTCCCTTTTATCTTCGAACTTTACTTCAAACTTTAGTCAGAATTGCTAATGTGTCTCTCCCCCTGGACAGGTCGCGGTGAAGGAATGCCCACGGGGATATAGATGGTCATGTGCGAAATCGCAAGAGAATTAAAAATTCCCTTGTCCTAAACCCACCAATAACTTAAACCCAACCCGCAACCGACATTATAGTCTTGCCCACATCCCTGTCCCTAACTACAACCGTAAGCCTAATTTTAATGCAATTTAGCTGACAGTCATGTTCAGTACGGTGGATAGAGGGCTTAGAAGCAATTTCTGCCCAAAATTACAATTCAGTATTACAGGACTCCATTTCTTAACAGTGTGTCTGTAGGCCCCAGGTTGGGTGGGTTTTTACTTCCAGTGACGTGCATGAGAAGATACCTGTTACATACTATTTATATCAAAGACTGTTCTCTGCAATCCCGAATTTCTAGGAATTTGAGTCATTCGTTCGCGTGAAACCCGCCTTCTTCAAGTACAATCTCAGCTTACTCTCCCACCGCAAAGCTGTTGTCGCCTTCACTGACCCGGAGATACGCATCGTGGTTGGGCTTCCATCGGGCGGCGAAAACTTCCTCTTCTTCGACATAAAGCTCACGTTCGACGACAAGGACTTCACTGAAGACTATAACGGTGTTTCTCTACAGTAGGTCTTTTTTTGGTAGTTTTCCTTTACCTGTTTCCAACAGACCTCAAACACCGTTTTGTTTCCACATCAAAAAGCCTGTTCGGAATACCATGTTTCTTAATCCGCCTATGCATTGGATAAGTTTCCCCTTTCAGTCTATGCTACTAGTTGTAAACAACATTCAATCGCCAGCAATTATCAGAATATTTTGCTCGAGACGGAGACTTGAACGCTTTTGGACATATTATAGCAAGATGCTCACAGATAAGTTTGGGGAAACATTTCAGAAGAAGAAGGTGCGACCACTGGAACAAGAGTTTTGTTTTCCTGACGTTTCGGATTCCATTGGGAATCGTTAATCATAGTTAACGGTATGTTCGTCTGAGTCATGCGCTGATAGGAGTGAAACATGCACAGACTGCACGGTATTTATAGTTCGTAGCGACCATCCACGTACGTACTATCACTATCCACTCCTACAGCCACCGCTTGGGTCTTAATTGGTGCGTTGATGGCTTGACAATTCGCGTTCGACTCATTATTGCCGCAATTGCTTTGTCCCTGTCGGATGCGGGCTCGGAAATTGCGCGACAATTATGCTCGATGTCGTCAGAGTTATTCCTGGGCCCGGCCTTTCCCACGTGACTGATTCTTTTGCTCAGGCAGTTTCTCAGTACGCATTATGGGAACGCCAAATCGCGCATTTTTCATACTTATCTGCGCATGCCTCAGACTAATCTACCATTACCTATGATTAAGGATTCACAACGGAGTCTGTCGCACCTTTGGGGCATTGCGATCTGCTGAAAATCATAGCTCCGATGGTTGTTAACCTATTGGATGACCTGTTTATCCGGATGGATAGTCAGTCTGTAACGATTATGTTTAAACATGATTCTAAATTGACCCTCACTAGCCCTGATTGAATTAATTTTATTTCGCGCGAAAACACAAGTATATATGTGTTAAACGCGTACACGGTAGGATTTAGAAGTTTCCACTTTTGTGTCCCTGCCCTTTTGCCATAGCTGCTGTCCTGTCTTTTGACATGATGATTAAAGTTGAAAAAATTATCATGAGAGAATTCAGAAGCATAGCTGGCGAGCATTAGTAGCTTTTGATTAGTTATCCTCGAGTCTTAACATTTACATATAAAGGAGGTTTAAAAAGTAACATGCTGGATTTTACGTTCAAAATTACAGGCAAATTACTCATGGGAATGTGGGAAGGGGCTGAAGTTTACAGAACTCGGCAGGTTGGGAGGCCATGAGGGTTTGTTGTATCCAGACAGGGGGAAGGTGGAAGGTGAAGAAAGCGCGCAAAGATGCAGGCGGTTATGTAACCATTGGCCATTCCAAGCTCGGGGCTTGCATGAGTTTCTTTTGCGCGCACAAAACCGGCTTCCTCAACCGGATCGTAGTTACTTCTGCTGCTGATAGGAAACGCTGACGCAGGGACTTTGGGTAGGTTGGCGGGACCTTTTAAATTACCTTAAAGGCTTCGCTGGGCCCCACATGATGTCCGGAGTCAACCATTTGCGCAAGGATGGCGCTGTTGATGCTTTTCACTTCACTTCTGCTCAGCCATGCCAAGAGGTGCCCCCGTATTCTTTTGGATGAGCGCCGACTCGTACGACCGATAAAACTTGCTCCATAGGAGCAATCAAATGAGTAGATGCACATAGAAGTGGTCTGAACGGGCAGTTTACCGTTACCTTCGCCATGCAGGACCGGGTCGTTTGAGAAAAACACCCGAACTTTCACTGCTGAAAAGGTTCGTGATATGGCTTGGTTGAGACGTCTGCTAAGGAGTTTGCTTAACGCATCCTCTTGAAAGGTGACTTTGAGGGATAGGGTCTTCTGTTCCCCAGTGATGATGATTGTGAGAAAATACATTGAAAAGGTTGATGTTGTATTCATTGAGATGAGGCCGACTCGATCACTTTCACAATAGTTTTATTAGCCTGGCGTTTCGAGATCCGTCGCGGAATCGTCATCAGAGACATAGTAAGGACTGAATTAATGACTTTATCCTATAAATAATGCAAAGTCCTGTGCATACGCTAGCCGTATCTGCTACTGCTCTCCGACTATGTATCTGATGATGAATCTGTGGCGGATCTCGAAACGTCAGAAGAATAAAGGTATTGTCCCAGTGATCGAGTCGTCTTTTTCTCAATTACTCCATGGGACTCGCATGTTCGCTTTTATTGTCGTAATCATTGTCGTGCCCGAACTACACTCCGGCTCTTCGTCTGCGGGCGCGCATAGCTTATGCTGCCTCTGGTCGCTGGCCGCCAGTAGCAGAGCTTGCTTGCTGTCCAAAACGTAGACTTGTCTTCCTTGACCTACTTCTGACGTAGAAATTTCGGCCAGGTTTCCTATGCATTACAGGATGATGTTTCGATTAAACAGCAACCGCAGTAATAGCCAGTCGTTATCTACTCTGTGCATTTTTCAAATAATGTTGGTTTGGACGACACAAGTTTATGCCTTTCAGACGTTATGCCCGCCATGAGTTTCTGGATAAGGAGAACCGTTTGGTCTTTTATGTACGTCCACCAAAGCCAGGCGCTTATCTTCTGAAGATTTACGTCAAGCACACGCAAGAAGAAGTTACTATCGCTTCCGACGGCCCAAAAACCGTAAAACAGTATCAAAAAGTGTGTGATTATGGGCTGAGAGCGAAAGTTCCACCCAATGCCTGTCTTCCACCCTTCCCACACACCCTATCTACTGACTACGGCCGGGCGAAGGTAGGTCTCCTTCTTCACCTCCCCGTTTTGTACGGTAACCTGAAACCGCTGTGCCATTGCAGCGTGCATGTTAAACGGACTGTATATTTACAAATATTTTCCATTTGAACACAAAATATGATAGTGGTGGCACAAATGCCACTATTTATTTTACGTGGCTTCGTTTTCTCCTGCTTATTGAGTGATGCGACACCAAGGAACCAATGCACTATGACTGGGGTAAATTGGCGGCAAAACTGTCTTATAGGGTTCACAAAATATATAGTTCACCAGCCCAACTGCTTAAAGTATTGTGTTGTCAAACATTTAATTGTTGGCTAGTCAGTGCAAACGAATAAGTAATTGTGACGGAAGCGATCAAAAAATATTGACTCAATTAATATTATTTTTGATTTAAGATACTTAAATATAATAAAATTTCATTACCCGTGAATTCTTGTTGCGCAGGTTACGGACGCAAATTGAGGTAATTTCGACCTTATGTATGCGGAATTTAACGAAAGTACTAATTCTACCCCCAACTGGTTGAGTTTAACGAAAGAATTGAAAGTCGGCCTATTGAAAACTTGAAAGTAGCTATTCTATTATGAGCTGACCCCATTTCGAGTCCCTAAAGTCAATTCTGCCAAATTGGCTTTGCCAGGCTTGGGAGCATATGCAATTACAATTCTGAATAAGAAACTTCATGATTTGCACTATATATATATAGTGGCAAAAGTAATTTATGTAGGCCCACTCATATACCCCTATTCCCAGTATTTTGTCGTGCAAACACGATGGTTATCGAGCTTTAGGGGTGGAAAAATCAAACAACCAGAAAGGGAAATTTTTTGAAGAAAGAGTAAAGTGGAAAAAAATGTAGTCGAAGTTGCTTCCCGCGACCGTTGGAAGTAAGTTGTTCCACATGTAAATTGAAGGTGTGCGCGGCTCTTCTCGCCGCAGACTATACTAATTTAACTCCAGAACGATACGTTGGACCTGAGGATAGTTGAAGTAGACGACTTCCTAACCAACAGCTCAATTTTTCCGAAAATTCAAGAAACCTACAATTTAATACTTAGGATTTTCCGCAATAATGTAAATGGTAATCCAGATTAGGAAAATCTACAGATATAAATCAACAACACATCTAAATACAGTAAAATAAAAACGCATTTGGCATTTATTAAAGTATAATCCACTGCGTGTCCTAATTCCCCACCCATAAAACCCTATAACCTCCGTTTTCGTAAGAAAACATGCAGGGAATATGGATTAATGTGTAGGTCTACATAAGCTACTGTTGCACAAACAATCTTTCTCCCACTACCTAGGTGCACTCGACTAAAACAACGGAGCTAGTATGGGGCAAGATATGGAAAAGTTCCTTTTTTAATGCCACCAAGGCTCCTGCACGTCCGTTATTTTTGCTATGCCCTTGTAGGCGGCAACGAGCTTCAACATCGGCGCAGTCTGTCGGGATGGCACTGTTCGCGCCACTCAGGGAACCGTTGAATTACGCTTCTCCAGCCTAGATTCGAACAGTCCTTTGCCTCAAATGATGGGTAAACTCAAGTGCACGGCATTGTCCGCGGATGCCATGAAGCACTGCATCGTCCAACGCCCCCTCTCCAACAATACAGAATTTGTCTTCTCGATTTTCCTGCCAAACGCGGGCGAGTACGTTCTACAAGTTTACGCCAGCGACCCCCGACGTGGTGGTGACTCCTACGTGATGGTGAGTTTCTCTTTTAATTTTGCAGTAGATGGCACCGGGGTGCTTCCAACTACACTCCTTCCTATTCCTCCCCAAAATGTTACCTTCTCACAAAAGCGTAACCGGGCGTAATCGATAATCACACATACTACCTACAGTTGAATGCCTACTCCAAATATTCTGTATTGTCCTCCCCTTGTGGGATGCCGCGTCACGCATCTTACCATAATCCGCTAAGGGTCATGCATTCAGTAAAACTAAATGTATTTCTTTCGTAAAAATTGGATGACAGGCATCCCAAAAATGTCATTTAAGGGAGCCACGTTCTTCGGGATAATGGGGAACTGAATCGACACTGAATCCGCAAGTCGTCCTCAGAATTGTGAAATTGTGCAACGATCAATTAAAATTTTAAAGGTGCTGGTCCAGTTATATAGTCATCTAGTGTGTGCGCGAATTGGCAGCTACAATTTGCGTCACCCTCTGGCGGACACAATTATTAGTCGCAATAGGGTAATGGCAAATTGGTAAATGCAATTTGCGTCGGTCCGGGGTCAGTCCAGGTTATCCGCTGTGAGCGTTTTTGGAAGTTTGCCCCTCCAAAAGGGCCGTAAATTTCTTGAGGCCATGCACCCCGACGATTCATGCATTAACCAACTTATCGAGTTGGATGCAGTGTACAAACATCTCAAAGAAAAATAGAAAAGACTGCAGCCGATCACCACGGACCAATTTGAACCGCGATTAGAGCCCACAGCAGATGACACGGACTGAAACCGGACCGACGCAAACTACAGTTGTCAATTAGTCGTTACGCTATTGCTACTAGTTATTGTGTCCACCACGGAGTGACGCAAATTGCAGCTGCCCATTTGCGCACACACTACATGACTAAATAACTGGACCTGCATTTTAGAAATAGTAATTGTTTGTTGCACAGTTTCTCAATTCTGACGACCTGGGGATCCTGTGTCGAAAATGTACTGAATAAATTTTCCTCATTATTCAGAAGAACGTGGCTCCTTAAAATAAAAAAATTGCTTCTCGAACCATTTGCTTTGAATGACTCGCTCTCGTGGAATGACTGACCGTAAGTGGGTTGTTCTCTATCTGGTAATCGAAAACGTCAGCTTGAAATTTTATTGATGATAAGCGTGCTTTATTATACCAGGATATCTCTCTCACGTCCGGAATTTGACGTTTTGCTAATCTTTTTTCCCAAATGGTTCTCGAAGCATGAAATGTTTTTGATACAAGATAGGCGAAGCGCATATTACTTAAGCATACATTTTGTAGAGTGAAGTTGTTGCAGGCGCTCGCCATTAGTTTGTTTTAAAGCCAGTATTATGCGGTTACTGAAATATCTTGGGACTCGGCAGCAAAATGATTAATATCAGAAACGTTTTTAAGTTACTTCCGAATAAAAAATATATTGCAATAAAATTATCTTCATTTCACGAGATAACAAACATTTTGTATTTTGCGTGTATTTTGCACGTCTAAATAGCATTTTAATTTTGAATTAAATTAATGGTTGCCGATTGGTCGGCATAGGAAAATGTATTTCATAATGGCAATGTTTCTTATATGATGCTTTAGCATCAGAAAAGAAAAATATAGCCTTCAGTATAAGTATACGTGATCAAGGAGAGATCCAGTACACGCACTCTGACCATAAGGTGGTTTTACGACTTTGTCGATCCATTCCTTCATGAAGACGATTAAGAAATCGCCTCTTACCAGTAGTGATATAAAAGTGACAGCAAATGTGTTTGAAATCGAAGGTAAAATTAAAAATAATTATTCATATTTATGTAGTACAATAGCGGGTGAAAAGGGAAACCACAGCGTGCGCGGAAACATCGTTTGTTTGAAAAAGGTTATAGTCACAAATCAGTTGTTGCTCCGTCGCTTGAAACTCGCTATACGTTCGGTTTGTTAATGCTAGCCAAAGCGTTTTTATTGCTTAAGCGTGGTGCAGTTTCCTATTTGATCATAGCACTAGAATTAACCTTTATTACTCTCGAGTATTACATTTATTCCGAAGTATGGAAGGTGGAAGAGGAGCGTTTTACTGGTCACCAATTATTGTACACATACAGAAATCACAAAAACCTAATAGCAGCCCTTTAGTGCACGAATATGCCTTTGCCCAATCTTTATAATTTCGGGTACCTTACTATCTTAATTGGCCATATAATATAGGCTGTCAATTCTCCATTTTATTTCATTATATATCAATATATGTTTTTTTCGTCGTAGGATGTTCAAAAAGAATTGGGTGAAGGGAAGTCAATGACTACAAATCTCTCTGTGTTCCGCTTAGACTTGGAGTTACTATTTAAACTAGTCAGTAGAAAATTGAAACGCATAAACTTCAATAATTGGCTGCTTTGGCAGCTACACAAAAATCTGTGTTGTTGCCTGCAGGCGGGACTTCCAAAGTTGTTATGAAACACACTTATCTCTGCAGTGATCAAATTGCCTTCATCTTTATCGCAGGAGAGTACAAATTAGTAGGCAGAAAGTAAAAGAGCCACATTTTCCCTGCGGAGCTTAGCGGACGAAGGACGATCTGAATGATGAGAATATTCTGGTCTGAGGGGCTACACAAACACGAAGAGTCCGGAAAGGTTTGTATAATCTTGATGTGGAGGGTAATACCCAAGTGTGCCACAGAATGCTTTTTTCTATGATGTAAATATCCCGTCCTTTGGCTCTTTTCTTACTCAGCTATGGCGATACCTGCTTATCTCAGATCAAGCCTCTCCGGTATGTGGCTTGCCCAGTCTGCCACCTGACTACCTGGGGCCCGGTCCCAAATTCGCGGAGTTGGGCCTCTCGACGGTGAGCCATTCTGATCCCTTCATCAGGGCTGACACTGGGGAGCTCTGCGTTCGCTTGGCCTACCAGGAGAGTCTGCCGCTTAAGTGGAAGGCAAAGCTTATATTTGCCAAAAATGATTCCTCAGACGACTGCTCTAACATGGTTAGTTAATTTTATCTGTTTTGAACT
>UYRU01046807.1:987-14280 GCA_900617775.1 Dibothriocephalus latus | reverse complement strand
CAAATAAAAGCATATTTGGAGGTAAAAAAGCGAGGACGGTTAGATGTGGAGCAAAAGGCGTGGTTAAATTATCATGGAAGAGTTAGTGGCGTAAGGTCGGTTTACCGGAATAAGAGCGTTAATTTGTGGGAGATTATGGCTATTTTTAACGCAAAACAGAAAGCATATGCCAGCTTCGAGTCTTCTTACCCAAAAAATTTAATGTTTGCTAACTGACGTCTATCTGTATAAGAAATGGCGACAAGTGGCAAATGGCGACAAGTAGCGAATAAGAAGACTAATATTGTTAAGGAGCTGAGACTAAGTTACTGCTGATGGCAAAACTTTTTAAATACTAGTGGTGCTAATATGAGTAAACATACTTCAACCTAGTATTGTCAGTAGATAAGGCATCGTAATAAAACAAAATAATTTACGTGATTGGCCGACAAGTCCAACGAAACTGTATCTAACTTGCCTGGGGGGACATTTACCTTGAAATACCCTGCGTGCTTGAGGGCGGATCCTTATCTTGTATATGGCGAGGCGATGATCGGCCCAACCATGCATCGACTAAGTTGGTGCGAGCGTATGTGGCTGATCATCGACATATCTAGGTGACCTTCAGTACAGCACACTATATAAGGTAGGGATTAATGTTGTCGGAACTGTGGGTGATGGCGGGGCTAATGAGGAGCGGCCTAGTGATTTGGTGTAGCCAGTGGCACTTTAAAGCAGATTTTCGTGAATGTGCATGTAGCCTAATAGGGCTTTGTGATGGATGAATGTGCGTGGGCGGTGCGGGCAGTGAATGCGAGCGCCGCGACCGTATGTCGGCGCCTTAGGCACTGGTTCCCCAGTGTCTGTTCGATAGATTCAAAAGTGACCGACCAGGCCGAAACAAACGCAGAATAGCGCATTAACGTGTCGCAAGCGTTCGCAAGAAGAGTTGATGTAGTTGTAGGCAAAAACAATTAACTCGGAGAAACTGGGAGATTCCTCCGGACACGAATGACCGAGCACAGAAAAGCAGTGAAGAAGATTGGCTTTAGCCCCGAGATTGCGGCTTATTCGACAGCACGCGGCCACATTTTTAAGGTTCACGATGCCAAAAGTTTCGTCACGGGTTACAACTGTATGAGCAGCAGACTGTTCAACCCATGTTATCAGACCTGCAACCCATAAAAAAGCGTAACGATATCCCGCTCCCGTAGTATGTGTTCAGACTTTTCCTAAACAGGGAAATCAGTCACATCGGGCGACCAAGAATTCTATTGATAGCGAGCCAAATAGCTGCCTGATGACCAGGCCAACATCCAAAACAGATTGCGGCCATTAACGACTCGGACGCGGTCTGACAAGGCATGATCTTATAAATTACGACCCCAGCGGTGATCGCGATAGCCTTTAATTATAATATACATCTGGTTTCATGGTAACTATGTACTGCCTCTGATGCTGAACCTGAAGCGTCAGGTCAATAAACTTCCTCCTCAAGCGCTCACATCTTATTCTTTTACACTGTCTGCTTTCTGCTTCTATCGAAATAGCTTCCAAGCTTAGACTGTTTTGTAGCAGGTGGGAATGTAGCTCCTTCTTCGATAAATCTGGGTGGGCATCGGAATCGCGTCAAGGATAGTAGCTAGCTGGGAGTTGATCAAGAAAATGGGCCTTAGTTCCCGTAGCCGGCTTTCTCGGTATTTTCGAGATGTTGGTACGAATACAGAATGTGCACCCGGTGACGAAATCAGTGTTTCCATCAAAGCGCTAAGCAGATATTTCAGTCTTCGCTCTCGATCCACACACACAACTCGGCATCAACAACCATGTAAAAGGCGTGAACGGAGAGATACTAGGCAAATACGGATTTTTATGGCGACTAAAACAGGTGTTTGTAGTAGCCCAACTCAGAGTGCAACACTCAACCACTCGCGTCTGGCTGTTGATAGCACGTACGCACAGTTGTCTGCCGCCCTCAATCCAATCTGGCCAATAACCTTCAAGGCTGACTCACAAAGGATCTCACTGTGTAGCGGCCGAGGTTCTTGAGGTTGGCACACATCTAAAGGAGTAGATCACCGGTTCAGGTCTCCGGATGTAACACTGAACGCAATTGTTAATCTCAGCAGGCACACGCGAATAGGTGTGAAGAAGAATATCAGATCGCTAATATAAAACGTCTATTATTGAAAAGCAAGAAGAAAGTACTAAATAGAAAAGGGGAAATCGATACAAAATGATGCCAAGGCTATATACAATGGATTCGTTTGCAGTGAGGGGTTGTCCTGGAATATCAGATAGACGTCGGTGGAGTGTGCAGCGCTATGGGTAAATGCGGGTGGGGGCCATGGAGGTGCTGACAGTAATGGGACTGCAGCTCTCAAGATGACACGGTGAGGAGGGGATTGATGTCAGCGAGGGGAATGGGAAGGAGCACTGACATCTTCACCAACATCTGCGCGAAAAGTGACCTTGGCACGTTCAAATATCCATGGTTCGGGATGGTTCGTTACAAGTGTAGCGATTGCTACGCTCTCACTCCTCGGATGTCAGCCCCCGCTGCCGCTAGCGCACAGCCGTCCAGCTGCCAACCTACCTACCAACCTGTTCTCAACTGAATCTGTACAGAATATACTGTTCCTCCCACCTGGCGTCTTACTAGTTCTCTTCCCACACGGTACCGGTCCTGAAAATCGCAGTGACAGGGGTCTTCCCTATTAACTTAAGCCACAGCGATTCGTCCACATAAATTGTCTAAGGCTTACTAAAACTCGCCAACAGCACCAGCAGCCGGCAGAGACGATGTCCTCTCTGGTCTGTCCATTTGATGAAAGCTTCGCTGCCAAATAGCTGGAATCGGCCATTTATTTTAGCTGGTATTCCTATTGTTTCTAATGCCGTAACCGGAGTCGCAGTCGCATGTAGAGTCATCTTTCACAAAGCAAACTTGGAGTTTTCAACTCACCTGAGTCTCCGGCAATGGCCAAGTTGTCTCATTCAGGATTATTTAATTATCTCTGTTGACGTCTAATTGAAAACCCAATCTAAACTTGGATTATGGTCTTCATGACCCAGTACCGTCATTTGACGGTCATAGGTTCATTTACAGATTGCGCGGTATACTAAGCTCTAGCCCTCCGCATGCTGACAGCACTGCAGATGCTGTTGCGTAACTGCTTATCAAACAAGTTCGGGGAGCCATGCAGTCCAATGAAACTTACTGCCCTGCCTTCCTGCTATAGAACTGCTAGGTAGGCAGTACGGTAGGCAGGTGCTCAGCCAGCAGCATCTTCCTGTAATAATCGTGCTACCGCATGTCTATTTCGCTTCTGTTCCGAGTTCTAGGGTCGCTTTTTCATGCAAAAAGCTTTAGTAATCTTCTTCACCCTAATCGTGCTCTCCGTCACTGCAGAATTTAGTAAGCCTAGATCTGCCTCGAACATGATTTTGCACCTACGGTGAAAAAAATATTATCTGGGTATCAATGAACTTGACCTCTAAGTGTTGGTCCACATCGCTTTACTGCAGCCTGTAAAATGATCTGCGCAATTTTTAATGATAGTGATGATAATATTGCAAGCATACACTCTCGTCTTCTGCTGCTTCTCTTATGAATTCCTTGCAGGGGAAGGGGTCAAAGGGGTTTGAACAAAATATGGTTTGCTGCTTTTTAATTCACTTAGAAATTAATCGGTAACTTGGAGTTTTTTAGCCAAAAGCCCAAGTACTTGCTTCGGCGATATTCTGCTGCTGCTGCATGACACAGCTGCCAAGGGGTTCGGTACATTACTGGGCCTCCCAGCGTTCCTGTGTGCTTTCTGGTGGCCATTCAAGTTTTGAATTAGTTGCCTTTAAATTTTTGCCGGAATTACTCACCAACTTGGTGTTAATCAGTCTGAACTAAAGTCAACAGGCCCACATAAAAATTCAATACGAATATTTTGGCCGGAATCCATCAATCCCAATAGAATACCACGCAATACTGCCACCAAGCAGCTATTAGTATATATTACGGTTACATGACACCCCATACTTGCAGCAAAGGTACTAGGTAAAAGACCAGGCACGTCTTCTGTCGACATTCCGGTGCCACATGAGACAGCTGACAGTGGTTTAATTTTCCGACTTCTTCTATCTGCATTTAAAGTCTATGTTCTTGACAGGTTTGACCCCTGAATTCATATATGGTCGTCGTTTAGACGACATTGTCCTAATTTGCAGCCACGCATCGGTACAAGAGACAAAATGAGCAGAGATAAAACACCCAAGTAGAGCCTAGTAGGTCGATGTGAGCAAGGAAGACGCCGTATTGTTTCTGGACATGGACAGTTTCAAAAGCTGTGATATTTCTTCAAGGGTGATGAGGAGCAACTTCTACAACATACCGTTTAATTTCAGTTGGGATGATATTCATGTTCTTCAAAGTGTGAGTTAAAAGACATAGATATGAAATGAGACTAAAGAGCTAAGAAAAGTCAGATTAGTTGAATATTCGGGCCATAATATCTTAAATTCAATCGTCGTTTGCTATGATTCCAATCAGAAATAAATCGCATGCATTCATTTACAGTTAGGAAAGATTACTGCTATTCTAAACTCAACTCCGCACAGGATAATGGATTGAAGGCCTAGTAACTGAGTTGGCTAAATTGGTTTCTGTGGCGTGGGTTTGAATCCCACCAAGGCCGTTGAATTTTATACAAATGGGTCAAATGAATGATTGAAATCTGCCAACTCCTATACTTACTAATTGTACCTGGTAGTCATGCAGTAACTCACTCCGCGTAGACGTTTACGCGCGAACGCTCACTGCTGCTGATGTCAGCCTCTAGGGCAGCCAATTACAAGTGTGTCTGCCTCCCCGGTCTGGCCTATCACCTTTCAGGGCCGACTCACACAAAGGCAGCTCGTCACGACTCCCACGCTGACACTTTTTCGGACTGACAGCCCCTCACGATTGGACGAGCGGTCCGACAGTCAGCTTATTTCTACCTATTTTCTGTAGAGACTAAACTGCTCCTTCCACTTGACGTCTCAGCTTTTCTCTTGCCGCAAGGTACCGGGCTTGAAGATCGCAGATGTTTGGGTTTTTATCTATTAACCTAATCTCTTGCGACAGTCAGCTGGTGGATTCTAGATTGATTACTTGGGAAGTCTTCCTTGGGTAGTCAGCTTAAGGTATGACAATTGTTGGATAACTTTAGTTGCGGCGAGTAAATTGATTCAGTGTGATGAAATTCACGGCTCTCGGTGGGAACCTCGTAGCTCAGTTGGCTAGAGTGGTTGCTGTTTGCGTGGGTTCGAATATCCCCAAGGCTTTCAAGGATTTCACAAAGGGGTTAACTGAATAACAGAGATCACTGAGAAGCATGAACAGTTCGGGAAGGAAGAAAAGGGATTTCTTAGGACCTTGAAATATCTATGACTAACAACATCATCAATATTTGATATTTGAAGCTAGACAGGCCACGACCCAACCACCTGATTTTGACAAGCAATCAGCTGAATTACCCACAAGCACAAACCCGACATTAAGACCTGAAGAAATTGACTTTCCGGGGCATGCATTTTAAATGGAGACATAGTGACATAATATCGGTTCACAATACCTATTTTGAGCGGTAGGCCTTACATATTTTTCAAGCTGCAGAATTTCGGAAGGTTGAGCAAAAGGATAGTAAAGGAGATAAGACCATGCAGCAAATAAAAAGAAAGCTATGCATGCTACCCTGTCTAATCAGCTTCAGCATCGAAAGGGGCTTTGATCAGATTTATTTTTTGTTTACCAAACTACCGCATTGCTATGCGAAGCGGACCCTACACGGCATGCATAATGTTAATTAAATTAGGTTAACTGCAATAAAATGTACTTAGTGCATTGGAAACATGACTAAGTACTCCAAAAACAATCAAAACGACTCATGTTGTCGCTCAACTTTGCTGTTCTGCGCAAGTTATGAATCTGAACTTCTAGTCTGGGCTTAGACTATTTGCAGGACAAATAAAGTTGCAATTAAATAATCCAGTCAGCATTCTCAAACCTATACCTGAGGCTGCCTTAAAAAGAGACGAACTTTATCCAAAAACGAGATTATTGAAATTTAGAACAATCATAAGAAAATGTTATTGCGGGACAATACACATTTTTGACTTTGCTTTCGACAATGACTTCCAGGAGCATATGGAAAAGTTTCATTCATATGTAGTTGCTCGGAAAATGTATCCATGATTAGCTTTTGTTCTTCACAAATTTAACATTCGATGGTCCTAGAGTCTTCTTTCGAACAAGATAGAAAAGAATAACGGAGTTTGTAATTTTTGCATTGTTCGCCAAATACAGCACAATAATAAATATTTTGGTCCTTAAGTCACCACCCCGCGATTCCTTTGTACGTATATAACCAGAGTAAGAAAAGGAGTATTAAAACAGTTTATCTATTATCTCTTTTAAATTTGGATATGAATGAAGAGGTTGGCAGGTGCGGATACATTAAAAAGAACAAAGTAGGTTTTGACATACCGAACGTTCAGAATTTAATGATACTATAGGCAGACGTACAGGAAGTGCTGACTTTTATAAAATATTTCTCTTACGCCAGTACGGATAGAAATCATTTCTTTCAGATAAGCTAGATTCGAGTTTACCAACCTTTGACATAAAAAGCTACTTGAGTGCGACTCTGCATTCCTGTGATAATATTCCTACCAAGTAAATAAGCTGATATTCTTTGCTGAAATTTGTGAACTGGAAGGTTTCCAACTAATGTGATAACTCGATCCTCTTTCGTACTAAGAACAGACCGTAATGGCTAATTTATAATGTAGTGCCTGTGCTACGTTTCACTAATCTGACGGTCCAGCGAGTGAAGGCAGTTAAATGTGAGCCTACGGATGCGGTGCATAGGAGGTTCGCTTAAGCGAACTTAAGGTTGCATATGCCGTTAAACCCGCTTTTATCCCTATTACTATGGATTTTGCTTCATCAGTTAAGGATAACGGTGAGTACTGTAGATAGTGTATCAGTCGTTCACCCCGTTACCTGAAACACAGGCACATCACTGTTGTCTTTACACAGAGTGACCGTTGTTTTCTGCAATGAAAGTGTCATCCCTAGAAAGTAATCGAAGAAAAGGAAGTTAAGAAATCACACTTCAATGCTTTTTTAATCTAAAATTTTATATTAGCAACTAAAAAGTCACAAGACGATTAGAGTAGGGCGTTATCATAGACTCTTTACAGGAAATACTTTCTTTGAAGTAGTATGAAGATGTAGAAACAGTTTACAATTCCGAATGCAGTGGACAAGTGAGACAATAGACTGTCCATATCAATGGCAAATTGTTGTGAACAGATCGATGTATATCAATAAGGAAACGATAATTGTTGTAAGAACCTTCTTACTAATAAGTACTTATAATACTGCTTATGCATTCAATGATATTAGCTGAATTTTTCGTCAGGTTTCATTGTAGAAGTTTCAGTAACATATTAATAATGGTTCAAAGAATATGATCAAGGATTCTCTAGAAACAGTAAAAACTAGACTTTAAACCTACCTTATTAATACAGCTTTTAGATCTAGAGCAAAATTATGATCAGGAGATACAGATAAACATAACTAATGAAGCATTAAGAGGGATTATATGAACAAAATTCGAGGTCAATGCAGTTTATTTCATCGCTACAGTAGTTACCTATATCACCTGAGCTCATAGATCCTTCTTTTGCTCAACGGCTACGCGAGTTAATTTATTAATAATGTATAAAACCACAAATTTCAGCAATTTAACTTTTGGACTTTCTTCGTTTATACCTTAACACTGAGAAAAGCGCCTTAACAGTTGTTTCTCTCACTCATAAAAATCATCAAATATTAAAATCAGCTAGTAAATGAAGTCCAAATAACTAGAACTTTCAGCTTAATTGTAAAAAGTTAGGTCTGCCTTCATAATTTACGTTTACTTATTTATTCTTAAGGCACAAAGAATGGCCACCTTCAACGATAAGTCTCGATATGTGATGGAACCATGTGTTAGCTGGTCGTAAGTACTGCGAGCATTTCAATTCGAAATAAATTCGCATACAACTGTGTCGATGCAAAGAATATATACGGCCATGAAAACGCATCTCCAAGATGATAAGTGATCCACTAAAACATACACATTTGACTGTTAGGAAAGAGAAAGTTCAACTTTTGTGTATGTTTCTTCCACCAGCGCGTCTAAATACCACATTCTTCAGGAAAAGGGTACTGAGGTCTAAGCACAGCTACGCGAACCGAAAAATTATATTGAAAATATAACATCATGTAACCTAAGGAGAAACCGTCTACAAGTTTCTGGAAAAAATTCACAGATATTATGGAGGCCGTAAATTGGCAATGCCTTTTGTATTTGAATATTTGGGAAAATAACTTTAAGTAATTTGTTCATTTGCTGGAACAAAAGACTTCGAGAATGTGGTTATAAAATGCATATGCAAAATTTAATATAACCTACAAGAATCAATGCTCCCCTTGGACCTAGGAATTCAGGTAGCACCAGTCACGTGTCTAGACCCACCTATCCATTAGCGTCGGATAGTTAAGATTTTTCACGTTAGACAATACGACAAAAAACATCTGACATAGTCCTTCACAGAAGTCTGCTTTTATTGCAGTATTCCCCTCTACAGCTACCTCACAACTGGTCACCGAACTTAAGTTCTTTCGCCAAGTTTTCATTTTGCCTTTTTACAGTTCAAAATTCGAATAATTATTATGATTGAATACAGAACAAGATGGAGGCAAATGTAGTTTACAAAAATATACAAGGAAGTCTGCTGTCCTCTTAGAAGCAGCAAGTTTTTCAAAGACATGCCCAGAAGATTATTCTATTGCCACTTCGCAGACAATAGTTCACGTGGTCAACTCAAAATGCTCGCGCGCAGGCTAAGTAAGTGGAACGGATTGGCACGCAAAAAATTTACTATGAATAAGGCTCTATTGGTTTTTCTATTTAACTTTTCACAGAGGACACTAAAACTGAAAGAATGATAATGTTTAAACACGGAACTCAAGGACGTGTTGTAACTAGAAAAAGACGCTTAAACTTATATGATTCATTGTAGTCGAGTGACCGGAGACATTTCGACAGGCGATGGTTGTTGTTTGTTCCATGTGGTTTGGAAGTTGATTACCTAATAAAGTCGGCTAGATATCATTTCAGTTAAAAACAAAATATTTCACGGGGGAGCTTACAGCGAAATTACCAGTGGAGTTTCATTTTGTGCAAAATAGTACTGAAATGAAATATCTAATAGACTTCACTAAAACATACAAGAAAGGAATATTTCTATAAATAATTTTAAAATTGTAGCTGATTCCCGGTTAACCATGAAGCTAGATAATCCATCAGGGAAAAATCTATACAACGCACATGCACATGTCACATTTATGATGGTCAGAAAAACGTGATATCACCTGAACCTGAAATATGTTGGGAGTGGTGATTTGTTCTTGCAACTACTATGAGAGTAAGCTACCTTAACCTACAAGTCACCTTAAAATACCTTTCATGTACAATGCTCTCAGTTGGCACTTGTGGTCTTTTTCACTCTTTCGGGAAATAGAGGGGTTCCGTAGAAGAACAATTATTGATCCACAGAATAAACTCATAGATTGGGTCAACCTTTGGCTACTTCATAGGAACTGACGCGCTGCTCTACCGGGACCCGTTGCATCGACCAAAGCAAATGGTAATCTGATACAGCAATTTTCGTGGAATACAACGAGTGGAGCGGGGTTTATATGCGCAATGTATGAATATTTCCTCGTTGTGCAAAATGGAGTTTAGCATTGTCACGTTGCAAATTCACCTATTCATGTCGGCCATAATATTCTGACCGTTTTGCGTTCGACGGTCGAATCAAACTGATTTTTCGTCGGTTACATCGCCCAGGATTATGTTTAAGATAATTTAATCAAGCGTAAGGCCCCGCTCCTTTTAGCATATTCTGCCTTGACGTTGGTCTTTTTTGTTTACGAAGCGTTATTCATGTTTTTTTAGCTTTAGGATAATTTTAACAAGTCAGTATATTGTCGACATTCACTATCCGATGTAAAAATGAATGTCCTGAAAGTAATAATTTAAACATATTTATGGTCTTTTTGAGTTATATTTTACTCAATCCATGCGGTGCTCAAATTTCTTGTCGCGGTTCCATTCTCAATGTTTGTAGACGTTTGCCATCAGTGTATTCATCAAGTTCTAATATCAGTGATTTTTTACTGTTTTGTGTGAAATGTTATCAGCCGCATTTTCCAAGTCCTTATCTTCACACTTTGCGGCTTTCCTGAACACTCCTTAACTTATATGTCTACATCACAATTTTCTAAGTGTTTGAACTATTTTTCGTATGTGCTTTGAGAGAGAGTATTCACCATTAGTTTCATCAAGTAGACGAGGACATTAAGCAAAACCTTTTCCAAATTCAAACAAAAGCAACGCCCAACACAGACGTCTCTTCTTGACACGACATATTCTATTCTTCCTGCTATAAAAACTAAGATTGACGCTTTGGCTCTTTTATAATACATATGTTGCCGTTTTAAGTTACCTGAAAGCAGTACCTACCGAAGAATTTAAAATAAAACGACACGAACTAAATTCCTTGCATAATATATAAAGGATAAAGCCTACTAGTTATCGCAGTTATATCCGCCAACGTCTATTGTATAGTTGGGAGCTTTTGCTTGTACAATTACGCTCCAGACTACAAATAACTAATTACTTTAAGAGGAGGCTTAATACTGGTTCAGTGCTTCATATTCTATAACTTATTGGGAGGTTCTTCTAATTGTTCTGTCCCATTTTGGGAGCGAGTTTCAACAAACAACTTCCTACACGTGGATTTCTAGAGCATTCCGGCATTTTGATCGACAGGAGGTAGTGGCCACTTACAGATTTTTCAGAGACTTATGAAGATAAATGGCACTCTAAATCCTATTTTGGACTTGAAAGACTTTGATAAACTAAAACTGGTTGATGTGAATAAATCAATTTCATAAATAACACCGAAGACAGGGAAATGCAAACATTTCAGGAAAGAGTCAGTGGTAAGGGTCAAAGGAAGTGGTGTGGACTTCAATGATAAATTTTTAAACGACTAGGATTGTAGATTACTCGCTACCTTGGTTGAAACGTGCCCTCCGCAAATCTTGTGGCTCACAAATTTCCTGGCTCATACTTTGCATCTAAGACCTAGACCTCAAAATAGGACATCGATAGAAATCGTCTAGTCTGTAGCACCATTAGAAACATATTACTCTGCATAGAAAGGTAAGGATAAATATACCATCTAAATGTGTGCTCATAAATAAATATTGAGTCCAAGGTACACTTTGAGTTAACACACACTTAATTTTTAGCTCCATGGAAGTTTTCGAAAATGCTATATTTTGTTGCGGAATTAACGACTATAAGAGGTGAGGATTATTGAAAGGCAAGAACTGGTACAGACGCCACGCTTTACAGGACCAACTCAATAAATTAAAGGCACAAGATGGTCGGTGATGGGGTGGTTCTGCAGTTCCGGTAAAATAGGTTTACCTATGAAGGCAGGATCACTTGAAGAATATAAAGCGTTTTGTTATTCAGAAATACGGAAACCAATGTATAGGACGCTTTTAAAATACATCTATAGGATAAGCTCTGCAGTTTCAACACAGTAAGTGGTATGGTTGTGGTAACGCGTGTCGAGGAAAACGATAGCAGCTGAGCACAGTAAACGGAGTTTAGTAAATGTCACACATTACAAGGAAAGAAACTTACAAAAGACGGTCCGCCATCGTAAAAGATGAAGAAAAGTTCATATCAAGTCTTTACCGAAAGGACCTAACGTCCTATCCACCCACGAGGTCGTAGCGCATTTAAAAATCGTTTCGGCAGAGCATTACGTAGTCTGTATGTGCTTTCTCAATGTTTATTGGCATTTACTTGTCTGCGGATATTTCTACAACCCATATATAGTTTTTTCTTGTCCCTCGTTTATCAAAGGACCAAACTTTAGGTAGTACCGGTCATATTTATGTAAAAAAAGAGAATACTGAGAAATTATTCTCTATAACCTGCTTATTAAAACAAATATTCATAAAGTATATCGCCACTATCAGTCGATGAAAGCCTTATATCTGGATCAAAGTAGACGTATTCGTACATTTGACTGAGAAACATACATCAATTTATTTTGTTTTCGAAACTACATTCCCCATATAGTATAACATAGCATGTTGCATGCACTAATGCGTTGCTTTTTCTGCAGTAAAGGCGGACTCAGTTATGCTTCAGAATTTCCTGTATAGTGCTATTCGAGCCTATAAAGTAGGAGCATCTTGCTTCCGTTATTTGAATTGGATGTGGCTGTGGTTAGTGGAAGAATGGGTAAGATACATGCTTTTGTCTTCTTTAGATAACAATACTTATTCAAACGTAGGAAGTCATGTTCAACGGAGTGTGATTGAGCAGATCTACTTCCTTACCGGAAAGACCCTACTGATGTAGGTTTTATCATTCCAAAATAAAATTGTCCGCTACCTGATTCTACACGTTAATTAATTAATGAATTTAATAAACGATAAATGGGGCATGGTTTATTAAAACGTTGCTGCAAGGTGAGGTTTGGATAGGCGTTACTTGCAGAAGCATAAAGAAGAAAGATGTTGGAGGTCAGGCCCATGCGTTAAAACTTTCAAAATATAATTCTTTAAGGCTACGTCGCGATAAACGTGGGTGCCGCCGTTGTATCGATGTATTGATTCAGCATTAATGGTTAAGTTTTCAACACAACCCAAGAAACGCTAATAATTGGTAAAGCATTCGGTTTTAGTAAAGTAAAAGGCCATGTGAATGTGATGAAGTGGCTACATTACACTTGAATATCCAAAGAAAACCAGGTTTCTTTAAACAATAAAGAACAGAGGACTAGAGATACTACGTACAAGAAAGCCTTCGGTCTTCGAAACAATTTAAATAACCAAGCTGCAGTTATAGCTCATAACCGAAAGGCCTGATCGAAGGGACCTTGTGAACTAGGTCAGAGTCTGCCTGAACTATATGATCCCTTACTTTCCAAAGACCTCCTAGTCTCTCGTTTGAAAAATGCATTTACAGCCGTCCAGCTTCGTTCAGAGTAGACAACTGTGAAAGCATGAAACCGGAATCTACGCTAATACTATGAGATCTGGCTCCGTTAATTCCTGCATAAGCCTTAGAAACCAAATGCTGCTTTTTAAACTTAACAAGCACATTTTATATTTCAGATCCCGCACTCAGTGTT
>UYRU01046766.1:0-12534 GCA_900617775.1 Dibothriocephalus latus | reverse complement strand
TTCCATAAAATATATTTGAATTTATAAAGGCAGTCAAAATCAACGATAAAAACGCATACTATCTAAGCAGTTACTTTTTACAGCATATGTGTTTTGTTAGCGGTCAGAAGCAAACTCGTTAGGAAGCCGAAATCCTTTTATGAGTGAAATAACTTCAGGATAGACTATGTGATAAGCGATATTACAACCTAAGTCAATGCCGATTAGCGAAAGAGAATCAATTTTTTGCATATGTCGGCATCTTGCACGAATTCTGGTGCGTACTGTAGCAAGGGAATGTTTTCGTGATGCGTGCGATTCCATTGCTTCTGGTTTTTAGCAGTGTTTGGATCAAACTGGACGCAGTTTGAGTACATGCAGTGAGAAAACGATAAAATGATACTTGTAAATGCTTTACATTTTTTAAATAATAAAATTATAAAAAAATCAAGTTTACCATTATTTAAAATGTGTATACATTTTGGGGACACGTGTATGTTATCCTGCATTATTTTTATATTAGTTTTATTATAGTTTTCAGTTCATTTTAACGAACTGAAAATTAAACACTTCTTTAGAAGTGTTAATGAATGGAGTAAGCGATGGCAAATGCCTTTTACCCCAACAAACTATCCACGAAAGCGCCATTCTTTTTTGATGATAAAGAAATAAAAGAATCCCAGTTAGTAAAAGACTTAGGAATGAACTGCTCAAATAAAGTAGACTTATATTCCCCTTAAAACAGATTTTGCCAAAAGCCACTCGTTTATTTGGATAGATATCAAAAATAACACTGTAGCTGCGCTTACGATGCATCTTTATAAAAGGTACTTTCACCTACTCTTGAGTACTGTTGAATATGTTTTGTTATCATGTCGTTTGCTGACAGGAAGAAACCAGAAACAATTCAAAGAGTCTTTGCTCGATTTCTGTCCAAATGCGAGGACTTCCAAAATTCATATATGCGAATGAATTTAAACTCCGTTTCGGCATATCTCCACGTCCGAACGAGGCGCTGGCGTCTGCTTCGATAGGCATGCTCTGCAAACCAACCGCGACCAAGTTAGCCTGTCAAATTAAAAATCGAAAATTCATAAAGGACAGATTTTTTCTGGATCCAAACTATTATTACTGCGAAACATTAATACCTATACTTTATAACTATTTTGTTCCATATTCCGATATTATTGTACTTTGAATCCAAGTCTATTTTACCAGTAAGCAAACTCTATATTTTGCACACTATGGATCAATCATAAAACAAAAACAAAGAAAATATTGACTGCAAATGAAAGACCTTGTTTTAAGTTTTCCCGTGATTCAGCGATTTTGACTGCGCCCAAAATGTGCGTTACCTATATAACGCTGGAATGTCTCACAAAAAACGTTGACATATACTATATGTTCGGAAATGCGTCGTAGCCACCTAAATTTCAGCCTCTCCCCGAAACTACTATTTTTTATTGGTCTAACCTGATCCGCTCCCCAATAAGAGACAGTCATAATTTTGATCGGATTTTTACAAATGGTATTGCTCTCTTCTTCATTACCTTTAATAAACACAATAACCAAAGTTACCATGCAATTATTCACTGTTGTTTTCCGCTTGTCTGTTCAAAAAAGGCTAACACTGCTCTTACCTACTATGACATTTGACAACACAGACGATTGACTCGTCGAACTGACAGAACCTCTCCTACATGAACGAGGCAGCAAGTCTTTGTGTCTTCCTGCCGGTCGGTTCTAATAACAGCCTGGAAGGTGTGTCAACTAAACCCTTCGATTTCAAAACCACCATTCCTCTCTTACTTGTGCATAGACTAAAGAACTTGAAGAGGCAGCTGAAAGACCAATCCATAGTGAGTGTTACCTGCCGCGGAAGGCAGAGACTATGTTCCGACAGATATGAAATAGAATACAAATCAACGGTGCACAATAGAAACCACCAATTCAAATGAAGCGGGAACGTTCTTGTGAGATACAGTAGGTTGCAAAACTCATGGAATCCAAAGAATTTTACAAGTAACTCCCTGTTACTGAAACGCAGTTTAAGCTGTGGCTCCCAAACTCTTACAGTAATAAAGTTATATTCTTTCTTCAAAATAGGGCTTATTGCAATTTATCAAGTAGTTCTCCTTTGTAAAGAAGTACCAGCTTTTTTAGAAAAGCGAAAAATTTCCAAAATTTCAAAATCGGGCGCGTAAGTTAAACCCAAGTTTTAAATGTAGAGGAAGCCTCTTTATACAGAAACACCAAAAATATAAAGTAGCACACGTAGAGAAATTTCGGATAAAAATGTTTCCATATTACGTTTGGTTGTAAGCGAACAGCCCCAAATTTCGAGTATGTATTCCAATATGTTTTCAGGGGAATTGGTGGTTTTTCTCATGTTTATACATTTTTAAGTTACCTTGGATATAGGTAACCACCCTTTTGTTTGATTTTGCCCATTGGGAGGTCACAGGAGTACAATATTTCGTAAGTTCACGTGCGGACATGCCAGTCAGTAACTAAAAAATATAAATGGAATCGCCAGGTGCAATTGTAAAAGTAGCGTATTTTGTACACTAAGAGAAACTTCCTTCCGCCACATACGTTTTATACCTCCGTCGCATCGGAGCGCATCGCCGCGGAACTAGGTGTTGGAATTGCACACGCTACCATTCACAACAGGGTGATGAAAATAAAAGATAGGCTTACGCAGGATGAACAATTTGGAGTAGTTTATCGCATTCCATGCCTAATCTCTCCGTGTAATTGCACAGTCCTAACTGAACGCATGTTCGGTTCACGCAAAAATGAACACAAGCTGGCTGTTCGATGGGGTGGCACACCTACGAGATAGGGCACGAGTTCAACTTAGCAGCCGCGAGGATAATTGCCGACGCTGGCAGCAAGACGGGCCGAGAACTGATTGAAGTCTGGTCCACGGACGGAATTCAGTCAACAGATGTATCGAGCTGGTGCCCGCATATGCTGCCCTGTGAAGGTAGCTCCAGACTCACGGAACTGGTGGTTAATTGGTCCCCTTCCCCTCCTTCCCCCCCTACTTATGACGTTTAATTGACCCTTCCCCTTTTAAAGGCCGCTTGTTTTCGCTGACGATTTTATTTCTGTAAACATTCTCACCCAACACGCCGAGCTCGCCTACTGGCGCAGACTAACATAGTCCGCAGTGGCCAATCGGTGCCCCACACCAGACAATTGTTGATTTTCTGTGCGGTCAAATTTTTGTTTTGTACACACACCTTAAATAGCCCCCCATTTGTTGCTGTTTTCGCTCTCTCTGATGATGGATTCTTGTAGGAGTCCGAAAGCTCAGAATAACAAACAAATAGTTCCGGTGTTCGAACCACTTTCTTCTTCATCGATATAGTATCATTCCTTTAGCGACCACAAGCAAACTATACACATAGTTCATCATCACATTAGCCTACTCTGCATCTCTATCTTATTACCCTAAGCGTTTTATTCTTCTACACACTTTTTGAAAATGGAGGCCCGTTAACCTCTGCCTCCATTTTCATTGTAAGACTTTTTTTAGCTGCCAATTCTATACTCAAACATTACTTGCGAAACATCGCCAAATATTCTCCTAAAAGGACAATTTGTGCTGATATTATAATAAGTTTGTACATCTCATCTGTGCACATCTTCATATATTTTTTTCCAATACTGCATTTGATTAGCGCTAAAAAAAATAAATCCCAAAAAATATCTTCCTCTGGAATAATATTTCTCTCGAAATTAGGCAATTGTCTTCATAAGTGGTTTCCAAAGCCAAATCATGTGAACATTTAGCTTCGAAAGATACAGAGTCCTCATTTTCCGTCTCCATCCCAAAAATACAACTTGTTGACTTTGAAAAGGGTCCTTCCGGTGTTTGAGGCGGTTCCATTTATGAAGAAAAGAAGAGGTTCTTCGGAAAAAAACAAGATTTGCTTATGTGAATTTTCAAGCTGATGACGTTGGTTCCTCATCAGACGAAATAGAAGGAAGTGAGAGTCAGGTTACCCTGGACAATTTAATCGAATAAAGGAGCGTGACCAGAGGCATGTGAGGTGAGTCGTGGTTTGTGAGCCCGCGTGTTTGTGGGTGGTGTGCGATTGGAAGGGGGGAGGGGCAGATGGTGAGTCGGTAGACGTTGAGGTATCTGGATTAGTGGTCGTCAATGTACGATTAGGACGAGAGACACTACGTCTTGATCTTAAGCCACAGCATTCGGCCTTAAAATAAACGTGCCGGTTGATACTGCCCGCCGTAGAGTACCAAGCCTCGGGGAATTCACGCGCTCGTTTTCTGTTGGCTATGGCGACGATTTCCATGTCATCCCAATTAAATTGATTGTCGCGCTCAATTGCCTGTGCGAAGACGAGGGACAGGTGGTCCATTCAAGGGACGGCTAATTTATTTCTCTTGATACGGGTACTAAGGAGTCGACCTGTGTGATAAACATACGCACAAGAGCTATATACGCACGATATGCGATAAACCACGTTATCTGGTTGTTCCTTTGCTATGGGATGCTTTGTACGTGATAGCGCTGCGCATACTGACAACGCTGGTTTGTACCAGATGTGGATATCGAAGGAATGCAACTGTCTACAGATTACTTCGATAGTTTCCTGCATACAAGGAAGGGAGTAGAATATTCGCGTAGTCTCTTCACCGTTGGGGTTGGGAGCTTTCAGTTGTGCTTGACGCTGAGGCAGTTCTTGACGAAACTCATCGAATATCCATCAGATTGAAACAACTGATAAAGGTAAGCGAGTTCATCATTGAAGAGATCATCGCCGTTGCAATTGCGATAAGTGCGGTGGAACAGAGTTTGGACGCAACTTCTTTTCGGAACTGCGAGGTCGTTGTTGCCATAATTTAGGATAATATCCGCATTTGATCCTTTCCTATAGACGTTTTTGGCTAGACTGCCATCACTCAGTTTCTGTATTCTAACATCGAGAAAAGGCAGCGAGTCTCCTACTGCGCCTACATGAGTAGACTGTATGGCTCGGAAGACCTCATTTAGTCTCTGGTGTACCATTTTGGCATCGTTGTTATTTATTGTGACAAACGTGTCATCTACATAACGGAGCCAAATTTTGGGCTAAAGGGTTTGAAAAACCTCATCCTCTGATCGCCGTTATATGAGTTCTACCAGTATTCCTGAGATCGGTGAGCCCATTGGGGTTCCCTTTAACTGTCGAATTGACAGTAGTTCCTAAGTCAGAGATGGAGCACTTCGATAGTGTACTGTGTGAGGAGCTCGATAGGATTATCCTGTAAACGTTGGGCTACGCAATCAATTGCTAAGTCGTGTGATATGGACGAAAACAAGGCAACTACGTCAAAAGATAGGAGACATTCATCATTACTTACTCTGCGGTCATGCATCCTAGGAAAGGATAACTGTGAGTTGTTGATGCTGTACTCTGATCCATGGGTTAGGTGTTTCAAATCCCTGCACAACCACTTTGCCATATTGTAAGTGGGTGACTCGATGAATGGTACTATGATCCGTAGTGGGACATCTGGTTTGTGCCGTTTTGGGAGACCATATGCACGTCCGATGCGGTAATCATCGAGGATCATCCCCTTGGCGTCGTCTGGTGTTATCATTTGTTGGCGGGCGAGCTGCTTAATCTTCTTCTTGATGGCTGCAGCTTGCTTCTTCGTCGGATCTTCGGCGAAGAGAGTGAAAGCGTCTGCGTCAGTAAAGATTGCATTCGCCTTGTTGAGCTAATCCTTTTGTCCATGATGACAGTAGCGCCACCTTTGTCCGCGGAAACAATAAGGACGCTCTGGTCAGATTTTAGTGATCGAAATATTTGCGTTTATTTGGCCAATAGGGTCTTCTGGTGTCTTTTCTTGTGAAGGATACCAGTGGCACAGTTGCTTTTATCCTTGCGCATGTCTTGAGGAAGGGTCTAGGTTAGACGAATGGATTCTAGGCCTGCTATCAAGTTGTTAGGAGTGGCATCAGTGTGATTGAATCTTACTCTTTTAGATAAAAGGCTGATTTATGCCAGTGTGGAGTTCCTTTTCGAAATGTTCACAATTCGCGTGGCCATCTTATTTTCGCTCGTGGGACGCATAGCGACTGGAATTCCTCCTGGAGGTCACCTCTTCTCTTCCATCCCGCATCTTTTGTGGTGGCGGTTATTCGTTGCTGTACATCACCGAGTACATATTCAGGTAAGGCTAAGGTGCACTAATTTCGAAGGTCGGTGAGTATTACTTCGAACCTGCGGATACGATTGTGGACATCAGATTTAAATTGTTTTCCATTAACAGTAGATTGCCCAATTGATAACATTCGAAAGTAGAAATTAGGTGGATGGTTCAACATCCATTTAAGTTTGTTTATTTTATTTCTTGAATTGACCTAAAACATAAAATACTGTTTGCCAGAAAATATTTCATCTCATCTCAGTATATTGAAGGGAATTAGGCGCCGAATTTGGCAACATCCAATTTTTTCTGATAGCTAGGGAATTTCCTACGCTACTACAGGCTGCGGACCTTAACTTCTTGCTAGCATGTTGCACTATAATAGAATATTAGTAAACAACAGAAACGTTTAAAGTTCATCTTTTCAGAGAACGGAACATTTAGTTTTGCTTTCATGAAATTGAGGTAGGTGCGAGTATGAGATAACGCACTGCGTTCAGGAAGTGAAGAACGCATCCAGTTTAAGAAAAATTCTGTTATGTAAACCTGCCAGGTTTTGTGCAGTAAAATTACGTAATAAAATTATAAGGCTGTAGTTTGTTTTACCACGCCGACAATAAGGAATATAAACGAGGATATGTATGAGCTGTCAATTGCCCCTGTCAGGCCGTATGAAAAGATATCTAAACACTTTTATCATATAGACGAGTATGAACGAAAAAGGAAACTTGAAACTGAACGAGTAGAAGATTCTCACTATTCGCAAAATCATACGACACTTTCTGCTACTCTAACGTGTATTTTCAATCTTAGAATGGGGCCTTAAATTAAAGATATATCCTGAAAACTGCTCCAGGATACAAAGAAACGTGAGCCCCTTCGCCTTCAGCTGCAGTTTATTCCCAGTTTACAGGGAAGTCAAAAACCAGTCACACTTTGTAATTTTTACCTTGAGTTCAACTTCGAAAATTTAAAGTACGCTGCTAATTGACGTCCAGAGATTAGATGTGATAGAAAGTTTACTGATTGATTCTGGGCATATTAGTTTGGGACTAATATTGCATATGCTTATTTTTCTCGGCAATGTGTGCATATTTTTGGGTGATTCTGAAACGCTGCCCCAGGCAAACAGAAAAATTAGAAAGAATGCCCCAAAACTCACAATTTAGGTAAACGCGTTTAATAAATATCTTATTTTGAATGTTTTGGTAAGCACGTAGAATATAAGCCGCATTTGTGGCCAATCAACCGAAGCCAGTGAAACTCGTAAAGGGTTAGTCAGTATTCAAGAACGATCTGAACCTCGTCGTAATCAACATCCCGAAAAAATAACGATGAAGTGTAACAGAATGTACTTCTCTTAATGTGCCTAATATTATACTTTTACGGTTGGCCTGACAATCCTTTTGAATTTATTAGTTACAGACCGGCATGTGCGCAAGTAAGCTTATGGGATACCTTACTCCCGTGACTTCACAATCCGTACAATCAAGTGAACGTTTGGTTGCCTTAGTGTAATGTAACGGAAGAAACAACTGGCAATTCTGGTGAAACCGTGCTGGAATATATACTCGAATTTTGGACTGTTTGGTAACAGCCAAACATTACACTGCACGTAATATGGAAGCATATGTATCCGAAAACTATACAAAACCGTTAATATTCAACGAACTTCTATTTTTAATGCTTTATTTACTCGGTCGTTTTGCATGAACAGGTTTCCTCAACATTTAAAAATCGGGTTTACCTAGCAGGCCTAATCTGGGTTTTTTCGAAATTTTCTGCTTTTCCAAAAATGCTGGTATTTCTTACCAATGTAATAGAACTTGATAAATCGCAATATACCCTATTTTCAAGAACGCCCACTATATTTTGCTGTAAGACGTTGGGGCACGCATTGTGAGCTACTTCTGCTTTGTAAAAATCCTTAGATTTTATCAGATGGGCAATCCACTCTATATCTCGTTTATCCTCTATAGAGTGCTCTTTGCAACGACGATTTGTCAGACACTGCTTCCAAAAATTATTGCCAGCTGTTGACAAACTTTCATTGTCCTCTGTTTGAAACACTGACGATGGGCTTTGTGGTCTCTCGTTATGCTTGTTGCGGCCTTCTGTTTTCTCCAGCTTGCTGGTGGACTCTGCAGTCCGCAGGGTCGCATGTCCGGCATTTCGATGATTATCTCGTGATCCTTACTCTTTCCTCATCCTCCCGATCCTGTTTTCAGCGGTGATCTCTTCCTGTCTAACCTCTCTGATGGTTGATCCTGTGACAAGACGGAGGGTTTTACGGCGATGAACAGTAGCCTCCGCTGGTATATGATTTCTCCAACAAAAAGAAGCGTTTCGAACCCTCGCACGCTCCCATCAAAAGTCCTGTCTCACGGTATCGCAAAAAGTCGATCAACCGACCTCTTGATTTTTATAAAAAACAGTTTCGTTCTCCTACGTTTTATTTTCATAAAGTGGGGTCCGCTGAAATCGGCCTCCGCTTTTTTGCTAGGAGATTTTTTACTGGCTCCCCCTTAGTAAATCATACGTTTCAGAGAGTGTTGACAATTATTTTAGAATGACGATACGTTGGCGGGTATGCAAACTATCTGCCTATCACACTAAAAACTTTCGCTGTTTCTCACACAGAGCAGCAATTATCCACTTTTTATTTATTTTTACCACAACGGTAAAGTTGTAATGCCTAGACCCTCCGGGCCTAAAATAAAAAAATTTATTTATTTAAAATGAAATAAATTCACCAAACTGGACTTGGATAAAAGTTGCTTAATATCAAGCAACTGCCATGCAAACTGACGGATGGGAGTGAGTAGTTGGATTGAATAAGTTCGCTTTAGCAAACAGGTTTGCAATTATGCTATTTTACTCTTCAGGCCAGTAGTACCCCCCCCCTCACATAAAACAGTTATCCTTACGCATCCCATGAATGCTTGCCATTTGGCTTATTCGTGTTTTCCCAAAAATTTATTATATTTAACAACACAATATTAGTTTTGTTAATACTTTGGGCTTTACTCTGAATATTTATCACCCAGTTTTACTGATTTACTTCGTCGATTCAGTTGGTTTGGTTTGCCTGACCCCGTGAACCTGAGCACTTTTCAGGTTTTAGCCAACCTACTGTACTTGCCAACGTACAGCAGAAATGCCAAGACAAAGGCAAATCGTGGCGGGACATATCTTATCCACCAATGCGACCAAAGTTGCTCTCAGTGGCACTGAACTCATAAGTATACCTGTAAGCTCTCATAAAACAGACTTTGTAGTTTTGTTGGCACAGCTGCTGCGCGATGTTTGCACTTCTCCTCAGCACATTCGCTTACATTAGTCTTGGCTTTTTCAGCTTCAGGGAATTTGGTACGTGATAATTTACTTTTATGTACTTAATGCAGCATCTCCTTTTACTTGACAAAATAACTTAGCCTGTAAGGTAACATTGAAGCATACATTATCGCCAGATGTTGCTTGTTCTAATTTCCATATTTGTGTTTTAAAATTCATGGCCTCGGTGGCATTCGAATTGAAATCACGCCTCTCGGCGTGCCTTCGTAGCTCACGTAGTAGAGCGTTGGCTGTCCTTCTCTGCTGATGTGAATTCGAATCCCACCGAGGCCACACATATCTCACAATTGGCTCAATTAAATTATTTAAATAAGCCAAGCCCCTCCTAATACTTTGTGTTTTAAATATGCCTAGGGAAAGAATGTCTTAGAGAAAATGGTGAATTAATGGTTCAGGACACTGTGGACTCCTTTTTCAAGGACTTGAATTTTAATCCGAATTTCAACGTGTCTTATGACGGTGGGAAGACAGCAAATGTGAAAATGGAACTGACGAACCTAACAACAATAGCATGCAGGCCATCCCGCTTCTTTGAACACAAGCAATTCTACAAACATGAATGCATGATTCAAGTGGGACGAATTGAAATGAAAATAAAGAGGTAGGTTACGTTAATCGTATTTCTTGCGAATCGTAGTATGCTTCATCTCCTTCAAACTTATTTGCTAATTAAGTTAACATTTTCTTTATACTGCAATCTGTTAGCCAATTCTCGGACATATTTTAACTACCTTCATGCTACAGGCAGAACAATCCAAAGTCCTTTGATATTTTGGATGCCATCTTCGGAACTTTTGAGTTTTCTCAGAACAACAGTGTTATCCGTGCTTTTATCAATCAGTCGGGCTGGACTAAAAGGCGAAATTTGATTGAGCTCGCAGGCCTACGACTTTGTAAAGATTTTATAATGAAAGCACTATTAAGAGCGGCTAATTTCGGATATACCTGGTCGTTGAAGGTACTCAGACGACTGGATGTGACATTCTTGGAGGAATTTTTGCATCACACAACCAAGTATTGCTTGTTGTAGGAATGCAGACATGGGCAGGATAATTCGAGCGGGCGGATCGCGATTTTTGGTGATAGGTATCTTTTTCTTCCATCTCTTTTCCCCCACTCCTCTGGACGAAAGCCCCACCTTCTCCGTTTTCTTTCTCAGGTTTTGGGTATACACAAATATAATAAAATTAATTTTTCGTATATGTGAGTTTTAAATTGTCAGCATATAGAGACGGTTTTGGCAGGGCTCGATATGGTTGGTAGGGCGTCAATAAAGATGAGGATGGAAAGAAGACCTAAGATGATGAAGTGGAGTACGCCATAAGCAACGGAAGCAGGTTGTGAGACAACTTTCCAAAAATGCAGTACTTTATATCGGTTTTGGTGGTACGATTTAGGACATTCAGGTAGGGGCGGGGCAAATGCAATTACTTGCAAACTTTATTAGAAGTCGATAGCGCACCACACAGGTTTCTCTTACAAAAGATATGAACGGTGTTAAAATAGATTAGCAGTTTCTTTTCTGTCAAAGCACAGGGGTCCGTTTTTAGAAAACAAACCTCTGAATTGGAGAAAGTTGAAATTGGCTTACCACAAGCTTCTGGTTTGGGCCCGTTACTCTTCGTAATCTACGTAAACAACTATCTCGGTGACTTAGACTGCGCAGATTTCATGTTTGCGGATAACATAAAACCATGGGCCGAAATTGATTACGCTGACGACGCAAAGACGTTACAATGGAATGTGTGTTAACTAATGGTTGTTTTTTTCAGGGTTGTGCAGGATTAGTTAAGGTTACGTTTGACTACAAAAATTACTGAATACTGATCTATTTTAACTTCTCTTATATATATTTTTGGACATTAGGACCATACGACTATATGATTTACTAAATTGTCTATGTTATAATAGGTGTTCATGGGAAGTTGCGGATTTTGATGTTAAATCTCCGTTTGGATCTATAGTTAAATTTGACGATAGTAAATGGCAATTTTGTGAGTTTGCTTTTAGGTGGCTTTGAGTTTATTAAGTCACTCCCACCTTAAATAGAGTTTGTGTTTGCCTTTAACATTCTGTGCCCGTGAGAGGTTAAAGAACACGATTGTATCCACAGCAGTTTTTTCATCAATTACTGCGTCTAGTGGAACGTAAAGTTTTAAAGACTTATCCTGAATATTGGAGTATCCCGTAGGCAAGGAAGAATTCGCAATAATAGAAACTTTATAACACCAAATCGCCAAGCCCAGGATGCTATGTCCGCAATTTGGAAAATATAAATTCCACTTTTGAAGTACAGGGTGTCCCAAAAACATTTATACACATTTCACATAATTGTAAAATTGGTGTTTATCATAATTTTATTCTTAAATAAGTGTAAAGATATTTAAAAGTATCATTTTGTTGTTTTTTTCACTGAATGTTTTCAAGCTTACGTCCATTTTAACCACTACGCTGCTGATAACGCAAAGCAATGGAAGATTACATACCACTAAGAAAATACCCTTTGTATTCGGGTGCAATTATGTTCAGTGGCTTCTATCAATTCAGCCACTATTGCAATAGTCAAGATGCAGTAAAAAACCGTAAAATGATACTTGTAAATCTTTAATTTTTTTTAAAATAATAACATTCTAATAAATACCAAGTTAGAAATTATCTTAAATATGTACATGTACATTTTTGGGACACCCTGTATATCAAAACCATGTGTCTTCTGCACTAAGATAGAAGCAAGAAACCGTTAGCTTGAAGTAATTCGAAAATAATTTCAAATTTTTACCAGTGGAGTTTGTTCTCACCTCATTATCTACATATTTTATTCCTCAAAATATAACCCTGATTTGCAATGTACACTATAGTACACCTCGTAGGTTGTTCTCTTCATTGGCTTACAAATGGCGCATAGTTATCTGCTTAACTCGACTCCATTGACCGTTGACTGGTAACGGAAGAATATTAAAGTTGCAAAAATTCCCATTGAAAATTTCAGAAGACGAAATGGCGAACATACGTTTGTTTTCGATAATTCTCATC
>UYRU01046741.1:3218-14354 GCA_900617775.1 Dibothriocephalus latus | reverse complement strand
GAAAATCTACAAATATAAATCAACAACACTTCTAAATACAGTAAAATAAAAAAAACGCATTTAGCATTTATTAAAGTATATTCCACTGCGTGTCTTAATCCCTCACCCATAAAACTCAATCACCACCGTTTTCGTAGGAAAACATGCGAGGAGTAGCGAGTAATGATTGGACCTACATATGCTACTGTTGCTGGTGCAGTGATCAGAAAGGTTAAATCTATACTTAATTTCTTTTAAATATATAGGCGAGAAAGCACATATTTTGTGCAGTTTTTTCTGGCGATTTGGATGAACTGGCTACAAACATAAATAAATCTGTGAAGTTGAACTTCGATTTTTTAAATCGCGGTGTTGTTTCATCTACAACCAGAGCAGAGCATGAACGTGAATCTGTTGGGGGCCCTAAATACAGCAGCATTCATTTTAACTTAGTAAGGATATTTACATATGGTGACTTCAATTGAGAACTATGATATGTGGTCTACCGACAGTTCTACCGGGATATGAAATTAATTTTTACAGTTGGTTGCATCTGCATTTGGTGCGGTTACAGATAATAGGAGGAAACGAATGGCGCAGCCTTCAAAAATGCAACAGTTTCCAATGAAGCACTCTACGCATTTTACCACGACGTCGATCCTTAATCCAGCTGTTTTGGTGCTTGACTCCGATGTCGGAATAACAATTGACTCAACTTCGCTATTCACGTTTCAGCAAACTACTGTTGGTCTGCGTTTTGCGGGTATCGAAAACTAGGCTGGAAATTATTAATTCAACCTCACTTGACCTCATTAGCAAACCTACGGTGTAAATAGTGTCAGTTTGAGTCAAATCTCCGTCCCACAAATCCTATCAGGCTACCTAAAATTCAATGTGAAAGTAAAACGCAGGGGCAAAGGTTTGCTGAATAAACGACCAGCAAATCAATCATATTTGTGTCATCACTTCCCATCCAACCACCATCAAAATGTTGATTTATCATCATAAATAAAGGAAACTGGGTTACCGAACGTCTACGGGGTTTAATGAGCGGTCGACTTGTTCCGTTCAGTTTACTGTACAGGCCGCATGCGTTGCAAAGGAAATGCCCTCTCTCATCGCGGCGCCAGAGTGGTGTCTGTGCCGTCCTGCAGTTAATGCACTGTCGGTCTATATAATTAATGGAAAATATAATGTCAGCCATATTACTGAAAAGCTGACAAGAGTAGGTTATGTGGCGTACCTAAAATGCCCCTAACTCCCGGGATTCTCCCTTACGGAGCCGCGGATCATTAGGGTTTTATGAGGGGGGGATGTCAGGAGGCACAGGAGAGAAAAATAAAACAGATATAGCAAACAATTACTGGAAGTAGTATATAAAAGTGTTATAATTAGCTGATACAAATAACGAGCACGAGCGTGATAATTGAAACACAAGCCAATTTGCGAAAATTTAGAATCGAATCGACTCCGGATAGACTTGGGGCGTTTGAATAAGTCGAATGAGAATCGGACGCGATTCGAACGTGAAACGAAACCACGGTCGCAAGGTAGCCAGCGTAAGCAAATGTCTTTGCTCAGTGCAATGTGCTCAGGCAAACTTAAGGGGCATTAGGGCGCTGTGGAAATAGTCAACCAGTTGCACGATAACTAAGTAAGTTAATGCGGGAAACTGTAACTACGTGGTTGTGTGTTACAGAAATCAGGCAAAAGTCATTTCTGATTACCAAAGGTTTCCGTGTGGGGAGTGCAACGGACTGGGGCTAAGTAATCCGGTAGAACGGAAAGAAAAAGTGCACCCACTGTCAGCAATAGGACGCAATGTGGTGCGTCCAAATATGGGTAGGTGCGATTTAAATAAAATAAATAGGTATAACTACGCCTACTAAAACATATATAGTAGTTATGTAGCTATATGTAACATACATGCAAACATAACCTACTCTTACCAAAATGCTAAACGAAATTGTATAAGTCTTGATTGGTGTTCCATCAATAGGAGACAACCGACTCTTGGCGATATGCCCAATACTGAATTGTCCGGGTAAGAAACGATCATTTCATATGCCTTGTAGTTTTATTGTCGAAGCTTAATCAACTAGTTTAACTGTTCAAGAAAATATTTTATAATAAAGGAATGCATTCTGCATAATTATAATGAAATTATGAAACTTTTGACCATTTAATTACATGGTAAGGCCGTGTTATTTCGTAAGAGGTATCCCAGTTCACCTTCGAATTATTACAGGACTTGTTAGCTCAGGTTAACCATAACATTCAAACATTCCCAGCTATTGTGTCGTTTGTTTTAGTGCACTGGCCTCGAGTTTAAAATTGTGAAGTCTGTATGCCATTACTTGCTGGCACTTAAAATCCAGTAATTCGTCGTGTAAAAATCCCTGTTCACATTAATTAATATTGCTTTTATTTGGACACCTGTGAAGTACAAAGCAAAAGTGCTTGGTAGGTAAGATTAGTAGGTAGAAGTAATTAAAATATTCGGCCTTGCTTTTTATGCATTTGGTAAGAAAAAGTTTGCTGCATGGAAATACAGTAAGCTAGATGGGCTTGTTTGCGTTCATAAGATGAGCAGCTTTCGAACGTGATTTTAGAGCCTTTTTGTTCGTATTGAACCAAAAAGGTTATTTTTAAAAGTGCTAGAAAGGACAGTCGAATTCCTATGCTTGCTGCGCAGGTCTAATGACTTTTAAAATGTGCTAACTTCTGTCATAACATATGTTAGAAGTCCTTACGAAAGACAATAGGGTGTACGGACCCTATTTTATAAAACAAAAGGGGCACTGCTCTCGCGAAAGAAGAAAAACTAGAAAAAAATTTTATTTTAAGGTAACGTTTGGCGTTGACATTATAGTAACAACGGACATCCAAAGGTCATGCAACAAGTTCGGATTTCCATGACGTTTATCGCCATAAACATTGCCTCCTTCCTTTATCTAGGGCAGTCTTCCCTCTAATGTCACGTCCGCAGCATTCTTTTGAAAGTCATGATGGGCTAATTATGTTCCACCACACTCCTCTACACAAATGTGTAGACATAAGCTAGTAGCTATTCAGTTGGGATCGCTGGTTTGACTATCACTGCGTATAACTATACATTCCGCGAAAGTTAATTCGATTTACAGGTGATGAATCTTCAGCTCACGCAGGTGAAGACTGGTTTACGGTTTTATATCTTCGTGGGCGTTTTTTAGCCCCCTTCTCTCAGAATTCTTAAACATCATTTGGTGGATAGTCTCTTTTCTCTGCCCAAAGTTGTCAAAGTAACGTAAATAGTTGGCTCTCGGTGAAGACCCTGCATTTTTGGATAATTCGGAATAAAGTCAGTGGAGTGATCTCGTGCGCATGTACGTAACAAATCCAAGACAATAGAATGTAACTTGAGAAAAAAACTGTTTTCATGAATAGCACTCTTCTCTAACATACTTGATTATAAATAACGAATAAGGCAGCTGCAGGAACCAGTATATTGGATGTCACGTTTGACGTTATGAACTGTGGACATTTACAGCTGTTTTTGCTGGACACTGCTTACTAAGGGAAGGCAGTCGATCTTCTTCAAATGAAGTCTTTCTTCCGCTATAACATGTGAGACAATGAGGTCGCATAGCGACAGCGTACTGATCCTAAAGACAGATCTGGGAAACCATTTGAAGGCAAATAGTTCGTTGGTCATCCACAAACTGCGATTACTGCAACAGTTTTGCCTCAATATACTTCAGGTCTGCTGTCAGGATAAATCAGTGGACGCAATTCTAGGTTGCTTAAAGTACTCTCTGTCACAGCTTACGAGGCGTTTTATTAACTGTATCCTCCGCATAAACCGGAAGGCAGGTTTCCCAAGAAATGTAATTTCGAAGAAAGGCATCCCTTGGGAAAATGAGTAAATTTATTCAGTACATTTTCGACACTGAATCCCCAGGTCGTCGTCAGACTTGGGAAAAATGTGCAAAGAGCAGTTAACATTTCAAAGTGCTGATATAGTTATACAGTTATCCAGTGTGGGCGCTAATTTGTAGTTGCAATTTGCCTCACATCGTGGTGGACATAACTAGTAGTTGCAATGGCGTAATGGCTGATTGGCAGTTTTAATTTAATTCGGTCGGGGTTCAGTCCAAGTCATCCGGTGTGCGCGCTAATTGCGGTTCCTTACATAAGGAATGTGTCTGAACTCGTTGAAAGACACTTGCGGAAACACCAAATAAATGTGGCGCACAAACCGATGGCTTCTTTCCGCACCCAGCTATTAACACCCTAAAAATGGAGTTGGCTACCTCGATATGAAAAACGTCATCTACAAAATATCCTGTGTAGCTTTTGACACGCTATATGGTGGCCAAACAGGAAACGTCGTCAATAGAGGAGAATATGAGAGTTCCAGGAAGCAGTTCAGAAGAAGAAATTGCGATCACTGGAACAAGAATCCCATTTTCCTGACGTTTCGGATTCTGTTGAGAATCCTTAATCATAGGTTATCGTAGGAAAGTCAAAGTTTTATCGGAAAGTTGTATTACACTTATCTGCCCATATCTCCGACTTTCCTACGATTACCTATGATTAATGATTCTCGATAGAATCCGAAACGTCAGGAAAATGATGCTCTTGTTCCAGTGATCGCATCTTCTTCTTCTAAGAACAGTCGTCTCCACACGCATCCAAGAGCACCAACTGGCTGTGAAGAGACGGGACCATTTTTCCGAAGTGGCTATACATGGTCTTGACACAGGACATACCTACAAACATACATTAGATGACCATATAACTTTATCGGCACTGTCAAATGTTAACTGTTCTTTGCACTTGAGAAGAAGACGACCCGATCACTGGGACAACACTTTTATTCACCTAAAGCTTCGAGATCCGTCGCGGATTCGTCATCAGAGACATAGTCAAAGAGCAGTAGCAGTAGTAGCCCGTCTCTGTTACTGTTCTTTGCACATTTTCTCACTTCTGACGACGACCTGGGGATCCAGTGTCGAAAATTTACTGAATAAATTTACTCATTCTCCCAAATGTCACCTTTCCTTGAAACTGTATCCTCCCTTATATTAGCCTATTTGCCTGATGATTAATTAGTCGAAAACGTTCGTTCGCCTAACTTGAATTCCTGTACGTGGTAGACTCAATTGCACAGTGTTTGATTCAGTGGCTAAAGCTTCTGATTTCGAGGTTTGAGTCCTCCGTTTCTGAGATCCGACTGTGGCGATGGCACCTGTGCCAGGAATGGTCATTCCAGTGTACGTTCAAGCAAATCTGCCAAATTAGTTATTGCCCCGTTAAGGGTTCCTTATATACATCAGTATCAGTATCAGTTTATTGAGGTAAAAATAGGCGAACGCCTTTGAACTCCCTATTGGTAACAAGAGGGAGTTCAAAGCCGTTCACCTTCACTAGAGTAACAAATAAACCCCTAGATTGTGTAATAGGGGACCCGTGGTGATAGGGGTTATAGGAGTGGGGCATATCACAGGTGAAGGAAAATAAATAGGACGTATAAAAGTAGTAAATGATAAGCACAATTATTGAAATAACCCACAGTATGGCAACGAGAAAACGTGCAATAATTTAAAAAAATAGCGAAAAACAAGCATAAGCAAATTGAAGGCAATTAAATAAACTGCCAAGACAAAAAAAAATACAATCGGGAGCCAGTGGGAAGTACAAAACAATAGGAAACAAGAACTGGCCGCGAATTAGCGACAGTTGGTTGACTGGCTATTGTTTATTGATCCTTTATCAAATTTTTGAGATTAACTCAAAGTCGTGATAGATAGGACTTTTTCGCGTTTTTGAAAACCCACAAAAGCTTCTGATGCATTTGAATAGGCATTATGAGAAACTGAAAAGTAACCGCATTTCGCTAAAGATGTCCATCTAGGAAGTGCAGTGGAATGTTAAATGCTGAATACGTACGAAAGAAAAAAGCCGTAGGTACATAATGCATGAAAAGAACTGTAATCCAAGATTATATCAAATAATAAAACAAATCAGGCTTACTACAACGAAACACATAGGTAGTTATAAATATTAAAATACAGTAAGGTGATATTTATAAGGAATCGGCAAAATTAGCTTATTAGTCCCCTCCATATACCCCTAGTCCCAGCATTTGTCCTGCAAAAACGGTGGTTATATAGTTTTGGGGGGTGGTGAAATAGGGTAGGCAGAGAATGAAATTTTAAGAAGTGTAGCGTGAAAAAATATGGTCGAAGTTGTTTCCCGCGGCCGCTGGGAGTAGGTTGTTCCGCATTTAAATTGAAGGTGTGCGCGACGCTTAGCGCCGCGGACCATACTAATCTAACTCCGGAACGGTAGGTTGGACCTCAGGTAAGTTGAAGTAGACAACCTCCTGACCATCATTTATATTTTACAGGAATTTCAAAAAAACCTGCAATTTGATAATTGGATTTTTCCGCAAATCGTAAACGATAATACAAATTAGGAAAATATATAGATATAAATTAACAACACTTCCAACTACAATAAAATAAAAAATGCATATAGCAGCTATTAAAGTATACTCCACTACGTGTCCTAATTCCCCAGCTATAAAAACCTATCACCCCCGTTTTCGTAGGACAATATGCTGGGCGTAGGGATTAATGAGCGGTACTGCACAAGCTACTGTTGCCAAAGAATTAATGCCATTTCTCCTTACCGCACGACAGTGACGCTCGGAGAGACGGAAGGTCCGTACTCCAGTTTCTGACAAATAGGGCAGTTCTACGAAAACCACTCCGCACCTGACTTTAAATATTTCCAACTGCAGCCGGTGGGGCCTGATTGCATGCCTCAAAAGCAGAACGAGTGGTACATTTATAAATAGGCCCCGGACCGAAACAAGTATCTTACCGAACTGAGGTTAAGAAAGGTTAAAGAGCCTAACGTTTTCAATATCAGCCCTTTCGTATCCAGCTTAATACCGCATAGGTATCTGTTATTTTCTGAGCCTGTTAAGCTCTCCTTTTGAAATTAATTCTCCTGAATGGAGATTCCGTACACAGCAGTCCAAAAGTAAGGTTTTGCTTTTTTCCCGGAAATCACATTGAATCTAGGCATGACTCCTCTGATGAACAGTTTTACCCAAACAGAACCTAATGACTCCTAAAATTGACAAGTGTGAATAGTATACTGAAGTAAAAAAAGTAAATGCTGCGATCTTAAATCCCTCTTACCTGCAAGGGGGTGACCATGGTATGAAAGCTCACTTTCGCCTGTGTGAAAGCCCAAAGGAGTGCCGGTCGTGATTGGCTCAAATTCGCAAAATCGAGAAGCGAGGCTCCCACCTGCATTCAAATGTAGTCCAGCCGACATTTGCATCACGTTGAGAGTGACTGCCTGCAGCTGAGGCAATCGGTTTGCATTCGTCTGTTGTTCATTTGAACTAAGGATGCGAGAAAATGCCCGGCCTCCTTCCTCAAACTGCATCGCTTTGGAAGAGAGGCATTTGGACCAAGTAATTCGCGCGCTTTCGTCAAACATGGCCCGTGAGTCGCACTCTATTGACGGAAGCCATGGATTTCTGGGAGTACACCGGCTGTTTCCATGCTCCTCCAGTTGATCCTGTTTTTGAAAAGCTCCCAGTCGCCAGCCTGAAAGTCCGTTCGTTTGAGGGGAGTGAGAATGAGCAGAAAACGGCCTACAGCAGAACGGCAATTCCCAGTCTGACTTTCTGGATATATCGTGTTCTCCAAACATGTCTAATAGTATACAGTACGGGAACTAAATAACGCATGAAGATTAAAAATCAAACAAAAATAAGTATGCGCAAACAGAAGGCACTCTGAATATACCACCGCGATGGAAATAAGAGTAAATCAAGAGCCAATTGGAAGTACAATTAACCGTAAGAAGACATTAAGTGAGCAAAGAATAACCGCGAAATCGTCACAATTGCTTGACTAACATGGAGGCAAACAGCGCTGTCCATGAGCCCATGTGATCAGTGGATTTGCGAACAAAGAAGCAAAACAGTAGCAGCGGAATATAAGTAAGTGCGTTAATTCATAAAGCAGCGAAAGGAGGTAGTCTCTTTTTGAACGTTACATGAATATAATGGTAATGCAATCTACAAAGGACTATGTAGTTAGTTATGTATAGTTAAGTACGGTGATGTTTTTAAGGAACCCTTACTTGTATTAGTTGTGTGTTTTCCATACAGGGAAAAGCACGCCTTCCTCCATGTACTTAACAAGATACTGCACAGTGTTCATTAAATTTTGCTATGTTCTATAAGTCATATACAGAAACGGTGTGATCTAAATGGGTATTTTGTTATCTTAAAAAGTATCATCATTTGGACCATTTTTCTAAGCAAAAATTAACAATTCTTCGAGCATAAAATGTGAAGAATACATGTCTCTAAGGAAATCTCCCCATAACTATCTCCCGGGACATCATTCGGTTCTCACAAATAAGTGAATTACCATAAGTTACATTTTCTTGATTCCAGCTCAGCATTCAAAACGTTTATTCCCCCTGTTGACAAAAATCACAAGCATGGGGGTCTTTTTAGTGCTCAGTAGAGCTCATTACGAAGTTTATGCAGGAGTAAATAAACCTAAAGAGAGAGGGAGGTACGCAATACTGGGTGTGACATGATAATTTTTTAGTAAAGACACAAACAAACCTGTAAAGCAGATACCTTTCACCTGAAAGTGTCACTGGAGGCGAAGTGGATGACTCTGTTGACCGAGTGCAGTCGACTAGAAAAAGAAACTGACTGTGAGGTGGGAGTGCTCGCTTGTCCTCCAGTCGTTGTTGATTCACCGGGTAATTGGTGAGTGGGAGGGGTTGTGTGTAGCGACAGCTAGCAAGGAATGTTGGGAGGTTGTGTGATGGTCCAGGTCTCCTGCCCACAATCCCCCGGGGGTAATGAAAGAAGCCAGATCGTCAGTTTATCACAAAAAAGCAGATGCGTGGTAAAAACTTCGAAGAGAGAACGCGCCCGCCATCACAACGACATTCTTTCGTCGGAAGCTCACCAGGAGGGATTATACATTTTTACCAGAGCGGCGCATTTCCCTGTTCTCACTTGTTTTTTTTTAAAGTAACCTTCAGTGTTCAGACTTTACTCAGTTGTGTATCGAGGGTAAACGGTCACGAGTACTGCGAACATTTTCACATCGCTCTGCGGCTGCGAGCTCTGTAGTCAGAAAGAAGAGCAATGGGACCCACAGCCAATTACCAAGGCCATAAAAGTCGGGAAAAATTCTGACACCACAACGCATAATCGTCGGCAAATTCTACCCAAGCAAACATGATGCTATGGATGAGATTATATTTTGTTTCATTAGCTAGGCTATCTGCCCTCCCCTTCAAGCCAACAAAGTTGTTTACTTGATCCACGACGGGCAGGGCGGAAAGCCTTCATATGACCACTATTAACCGCATCAAAACTGATACTTGTGCACGCGAATACACAACACCGAATAGAAAAAGATTTCGCAAGATTACAATGAAAAGTTAAGAATTTGATTTATAATAACCGGCTACAAGTGGTGTAGTGACTTAACTCCGAGGGCGACGCTCAACCTCTTGACTCTCGCGGATGCTAGCACATGCGCACTTGTAGGCCTACCCCAATCCGGTATGGCCAATCACCTTCAAGTGTGACTCAGAAAAAGACCACTGTGTATGCGCTGAAATGATTCCCACACCCACACACCACGAACGCGGGCCCTCTCACGGCCAGGCGCATGCTCCTCCGACAGTCAACTTCCTCCTACCTATTCTCAATTCCTTTTGTACAGGATATATTATTCCCTCCACCTGGCGTCCCATTTGTTCTCTTTCCGCACGAAGCCACGGCTTCAAGATCACAGAGGCAGGGGCTTTGCCTATTAGTTTAACTCACTGCGGAAGAAGCTAAAGTGTACGCTGTACTGCTTTGTTCAAATATGTGTTTTGATTGCGGAGAATGTACATAGTTAAGACCACCTCCCACTAGTCGGCACCTTCCCCAGTAATCACTGTGTCCACGTTGAGGCGTACTCTTGTGCCTTGAGAAGCCTTTCCGATGTAGATACTGCTGCGTTAGCGAAAGTCGCGACACATATTGCAATTACATAGCCGTCTCGGATGTCTTAGCAACTCTGTGTAGGCACAGGGTCGACTGGGATGCTGGTAGGGTGAGCGCGAGCTGCTTGCGTCATGGTCCAGTGCCCGTCAGTCGGTGCAATTATCCCTTCTCCCCCCTCCCTTCCTCCCCTCACCCCACCTATATTCGGTGCTGAGTCTTGGCGTAGGAAAAACAATTAACCATGCGAACAGCGCATATACTGACACTTTTTTCCAACGCCAGAGTCAGTGAGCCAGCTGCTCGCGCCATTACCACACCAATAGCAAACATGGGTGATGCAATTTCGGAGAGTAACGATTTAAATGCTTACCGTCGAAGCGGTATCGCACTCAGAGCAACTATCCGCAATGAAGAGGGAACCGTTAACTGACCTCGTTATGTGGTAGCATAGTGGCTGCATCCTGTAAATATTGCAACGCCCATCTAGGAAACATCTATCGCAATGGGTGGAGTTAATAGATAAAACCCTTGCCGGCAGGATCTTCCGGACCGTTTTTGTGTGGGAAGAGACCAAAGTGCGGCGCCGAGTAGAAGGAATAGTTTATTCTGTACAGAAGTGCACAATCACTTGCGAGAGGGCCGCGTGCAAAGTATGTGAGCTTGGCAGTTATTACAGTCTACAGGGCTGTTTTGTGTGAGTCAAACTTAAATGTGATTGGCCAGACCGGGTAAGACAGTCACTCGTTCATGTGCACTTGCTAACAGCCGAGCGAGGCAAGCGTTCGCGAGCACTGGGGTCACTACATACCCGTATCTCATGCTACCTCTGATGGTAGGTTTTGAGCATGAATCTGAAACATCAGGGAGGTAAAGTTCTTGCTCCAGTGATCGCGTCCATTTCTTACTCCGTTTTATTTCCCTCGCCATGCTACTGGATGGCTGCCGAGAGGGGTGAACAGTAATTGGCGTCAACTACCAACTTCGCGACCGCTTGCACAACAACCGATGCATGCGCGCACCCGCGCGAGACCCTATCGCAGAGGAAGGGGAAGGTAAATGAAACCCTGGTAGCTGCGATCTTCGGGGCCGGCTCCGAGCAGCAACTGGCAGGACGTCGG
>UYRU01046735.1:0-10815 GCA_900617775.1 Dibothriocephalus latus | reverse complement strand
TTGAGGTAAGAGAGAGATTCTAGAAAACAAAATAATTTTTTATCACCAAGGGAATGCGCTAGACGATATTTTACAGCCTTCTGTCATTACGCAAAATATATACAGCGAAAGCCCAATGTCTGCTGGTAAGGAATAAAACAGTCAATTAACTTTATAAGTTGAATCATAATCAAATCACTGCAGGCGTAAAAAGGAAAGCAAACAAACAATTCTAGTTAAATCATGAAAGCAAATAGAGTAAATTTTTAATTTAGGGCAAGATACTCTTCGTTATTCAAGTCGGAGTTGACAATCTGCCTGAAGCCTAACTTCACTTTACGCGGGTACGTATTCGGGAGGACAGCACGGGGATTAAGGTTACGTAATCTGCATAAGAGCTAATTCACAGTGGGTGAGCGTTTGACGTACTGTTCGGGTGTCATAAAGCACTTAGCGTCTTTCAGACGTGTTTGGAGTTCAATGAGAGCACTACTTTGCGCAACTCCAGAAGTGTACGTATCTTCGGTTCCGTTTGGCCAAAATAAATGCAGCTGTTTACAAAAACAATAATCTACGATTGGTGAGCTTCGTAGAAAACCAAAGATACTGCCTCGGAATTTGTTATTTTTGGATATATTTAAATGCAAAAAGACTCTGCTTATTGCATCATTTCCAGGTTAAAGTGCTTTTTATGATGTTTTATGCCGTCTGCAGCAAATGAAGTCGAAAAATTTATTTCCTGCAGTTTGTAGTATGTACCGAATACCAGGAAAGTGTAGCAGAAAAAATGAGTCTACTTTTGAATAAAAAAAACAATTCGCTTATTGGCGTTTTAAAAATAAAGAGCTTAGAAAAAGACTCATATGTTCAGCATGTACCAGGTATTGCTCCGTTTTTATGAAAGCTGTTTAAATGCACATGCATTTATCTGCCGACGGAAATATCTTTAGGAATGCGAAAAAGGCTTTTGGTTCTTTATCGATTCGATGTTATTTGAAATCCTATACACTTTTATGAAAATGCTTTTGCAACTGTATTCTTTAACTTAACACAAATAAAATTAACATTTCAACGTATACGTTCACATAGAGCGTCAGACGTTCGTAGAGTAACGAAATGACACCTTGGAATATTTTAAAAATAATATTTAATATACTCAACTCTCATTTATAATGAGTACGGCTCAGCAACCAGCATATAGTGTTTGCTAAAATAATTATTTTGCCTGTCAATCGTTACCTGCCTATTGCTTCCTATTAATCATTTTCCTGGTCCCTCTCTTCTATAGGCTATAATGTACTAAGGTAGTTGTTCTTACGTGGCCCATACTGGCAAAATATTTCTTAAATTGATACCATTCCAAAAATATGTCAGCATCCTTTATTACGAGAACACAATTATGCTCAAAGTTTATAATCATTTCTAGTACTTTTATACAATACCAGTGTTCATAGACATATACGAACCTGATTGAATCCTCCGTCGTATTTCGAGTCTTTCTTTAATTAAAATGGCGTTCATTTTTGCTAAAATACCAGGTTTGCGACAAAAATGCCGGATACGTACACCCAACTGATAATACCATGACAATTCGCGTTGAGTGGCTTCAATCTCAAATGGTGTGTCATGCTCACTACAACGTCTACGATGACATGCTCCAAAGTCAACGAAACCAGTTATGGTGAGTGAGCCCTTCAGCACTAATGACTTGTTGTATAATCAAGTAGGCAACAACTAGCTTCGGTGAGCCTGTGTCACTATCCCAACAGTTTTCTGATTAATAACGCTTGACAGCTAACTACACACATTTATTAATATTTGATTTAGAAGATCTGCCTCAGAAGGCTATGCAAGTTTTCGTTTGATTTCACTAGGCGGGTAGTGAACTGTGTGTTTTGTTGTAGAGGCTCAAGTTTGTAAGCAGCTGTATAAACCTAATGAGTGGCTAATGTGTGATTCTAGAAAAAAGACTTTTTATCTGACATATTTAACTGATAAGTATTCTACTAGAAAATTTTGTAAGGGCGTTCTGTATCAGAAAGCGGGAAATTGCTTTCGGAAAATTAGCATTTCATAAGGCAATGATCAAAAACCTCTGATATAGCTAGCATAAGCCGACTTAGCAGGTGCCCATAATTGTATCTGAATACCCTCTCGATTCCAAATTGAGATAGTGATTGCATTTCCTATTACTTAGCAAATGGGGAAGCGCCGCCGTTTCCCACAAAATCACCAATTTCTGACTTTAAACCTAGTGAGCAGCCTCAGGTGGAAATGTTGATGAGAAATAATAAGAAATACCAGTTCAAGTGCTCGTCTTAATAACTTATTATTGGAGTTTTGTGGAATGCATAAATCAATTTATATGCGCTATTAGGAAACCTTGCGTATGAGTTTACAATGTGGTTTGAAAATCAGCCAGTTTGTATACTTGCCGAGGAACATGATAAGGTAAACAGTTACGAAGCTTAATGCATAGACATTTCACGGTCCTAACAAATCTCAGAAATTGAAATTCGTTTAATTTTGAAAGATACCCCTCTTAAATGTGTCCATGTTTAACACATTACGATTTTCAAGGGCGGCTGAAACGAATCTCGATCAAAATTTTGCATCCTGACACTACTGAAATATTCTTAGATTATAGTACATAATAATTTATACTACCGCCCTACTTAAGTAATATTTTCCGATCCAAGGCATATTTTAGATTTCTTGTTGACTTTTCTTGAGACATATATTGTACGCTGATATTAATCTTTATTTAATGGTATAATACTTTTTCAAAGATAAACACTACTTATTATTTTAAGGAAAGGCGTCCTTTGGCAAAATCATTATATTTATTCAGTAGATTTTCGAGCCTAGATCCTCAGGTCGTCGTCAGGCTCGAGAAGAATGTGCAAACAACTGTTCCTTTAATGAGTGTCGCTTGTTAGCCGAAGTTGATTTAAGTAAGTTCATTTACGGGCACCTTTATCGGGTTGTTCAGTTTCGGAAGTCGACATGTTTTTTGGTGATGTTCAACAGAAGCAAGTGAAAACTTCATCCTCAAATAACAAACAAATATTACTTACGAAACTGCATTCAAGTGCCTAAGTGTTTCGCACTAGAACGTAAGTTCGTAAACAGTATCTGGTAATTATTTAAGAACGACGCTTAAAGTTTCATCTGCTAAGCACCTTCGTACAAATACTGTTCGACTCATAGAAATTCATCTCGCCTTCATTTTGATTCAACCCTTGCACGTTATATTCGTTTGCCCATGTTTAATGGGGAACGCTTTTCAGCTAAAATTATTTATAGTAAGTACATTTACGGGCATGGTTATGAGGATAATCAGTTCTGTAAATGGAAATGTTTTTCGAGGATGTTTATCAGATGCAAGTTAAAGCTTCGTCCTTAGATATCTAAAAAATACCCCTTACGAAAAAACATTCAATTGCACATGTATTTGGCATTGGTAGGTCGTTTTGGAAGCACTTCCTGATAATTATCTAAGAATGAAGCTTTACATTGCATCTGATAAGCATTGCCCTCCAAAAACTAATCTTCTAACAGAAATCCATCTCCCCTTCTTTTCCACTGAACCTTACATTATAGCTTTCATTCGCATTCGGTTATTGAGGACCCACTCTCATGCGAAATTGGTTTTGTTAAGTACATTCACGGACATCTTTATTGGGATGGCCAAGCTTGGAAACTCGCAAACGAAAATGCGAATTGCAGGAAGTATTTGCGAAGACACAGATGAGGTCGCATGTAATACACTTTACACCTGATTATGCAGTGTACAATTGGAATCACTGTCCATGACGGCGCCAGGAACGGAGAGTACTTATGATTAAATTTAAGGGTTGGCTAGAGTTTAGGATTTCGCCTGAAGCATCAGAGAAGGCAATTATATAAGGCCGAAAGTATTGCCAGCAAAGACAAGGAAGACATAGATGGCCGTTTCTGGCTCACAAGCCATCGTTAGCCAGCCATAGCTAGCCTCAAGTGGTCGGTGAGGGTTCATCAACGGGTGACAATTACATAAGGCAGCAATGACCTAGCAGCCGTGACCATTAAGGTAAAGAGAAGTGCGGCGATTACTCAATTTGCAATCGCATTTTCGGAGTTCTAAGAGGTTGTATCTAACTGAATCACATATTGCTCACTGAACGACGTCTGAAATTATGGAAAGGTAAATTATGTGGATTATCTTCGGAATACTGCTTTTTGTCCACTATGTACCGCAAAGAGCACTTGTAACTGCCAATAGAAATGAATATGAGAGTCCCAGAAAGCAGTTCAGAAAAACAAGATGCGATCACTGGCAAAAGGGTTTTATTTTCTTGACGTTTCGGATTCCCTTTGGGAATCCTTAGTCATAGTTAATGGTAGGATAGTGGGAGTCATGCGCAGATAGGGGAGAAGCATGCACAGAATACATGGTATTTATAGTTCGTAGCCGTCATCCGCGTGTGCAATATAATTATTCACCCCTCTAGCCACCGCTTGGGGTGTATATTGGCGCGGTGATGGCTGGATACGTCGCGTTCGACCCATTAATTGCCGCGATTTCCTTGTCTGTGTCGGATGTGGGCCTGTTAATCGCGCGACAATAATGCTCGCTGTCGTCAGAAGTGTTTCTGGGCCGTCTCCTTCCCGGATGACTGATACTGCTGCTTAGGCAATGTCCCAGTACGCCGTATGGGAACGCAAACGCACTTTTAATAATACTGTCCACATGATAATTATTTAAAATACATACTTAAACAAAAAACAGCCATATGCCTGTGCTTAATTCCTTAATTCGTTTTTACAACAATGATACTGACCAACAATTGAAAAGTTATCTAAAAATGTATTACGTAAGGTTAAAGGCCTCCTGTTGCTTATATGGTTAGTGTAACTAATTAGGGGCCGTCCGTTTTGGAAGTTCGCGGCCAACTGCTTGTACTTTTGGTTGGCCGAACTCATTTGTTCAGAGGAACTCGCATGTAGTTTTGCTTTATTGCTACGGCAGTGGCAACGAATATTTTTATTAATATGCATGCACTGCTGCAGAAAACCACTTACTGTGAAGTCGCAATGTGAATACGTGCTGATGCAGGGGGTCAATCCACATAATCCGCACTACATTGTTTTGTCTTGGGAAATAATTTCTAAAAGCTGGGAAGGCTGTGGTTCCTAGGCAGAAAATTCGGGGGATTATTATCTCTCTTCCTGTCTCTTGATCCCCAAAAATGTGGACATTTTCTGATTTTTATTGTGATGAAGCGTATTTTCGTCAGCTTTCTTATAACTAAGAAAATGCATGTCACATAGTACCGTGATGGGTCAAATTAACTAAAAAGCTAGATGAAAGTAAGTTTTCAATTATAAATCCTTGGTTTTGTACTGTAATCTTACGAAGAGTACACCAGGAAAAGGTTTAAGAAGTAAGAAGAGAAGGCTGAGGCCATTCAGACATCCGGGGGTATAGTCCAGTCCTGTCAAGGGCTCAGATAGGGGGAGGGCTGGTGTGTCTGACAGTAATTTCTGTTTCCATTTTTTCGTTGTAACGCGACGTGTCAAGAGACGGGAGCACATATGCCGCGTTCGATTTGGGCCAAGGAAGCCTGATAGCCTGTATAATCACTTAATGAGAAGCCAAGGCTAGTTTGGTTAACCCCTATGGCTACCGCCTCTATAGGCGCAAGCAAGCGGTGAGCAGAAACCTGACGTGACTTCCCGGTACCTTTTGATGAAGCGAAATGCTTAATTGAGGTCTACTTGGTGGCCACTGTCAGCGAAGTGAATTACAGTCCCGCTATTGATGAACATTTTCATCTCGCATTTGCTCTCGCATCCACTTGAAATGGGTGCTTGCCCCGTAGGAGCATTTTAAAAAGGCAATTTAGCTTGGCCAAAAACAATAACCGTTCGGACCGAGTGCAGGCGAACACGCACTTTTCAACACCAAAGCTGGCGAACCAGGCTGATGAGTACTATTCAGGCCAACTCTAATAAGAGTGATTGAATTCCAGCAGAAAACGATTTTCAAGCATTTATCGCACTAGCGGGAAATAACCCCTGATGAGGAGCGAGCCATTAATTATCCTAGACGTGCAGAAGCATGGCGAATGGCCCCTTGAAATAGTTCAACGCTCAGCGTACGAATTGCACTTTTCTGATGTTGTCTCTGAAGATGGCTTCCAGCTGGAGTCTGAAATTTAGGGAGGATAAAGTTCTTGGCCCAGCCATCGCGCCTCTTTCTCCTACAGGCAGCTGATCGTTACTATCAAGGCAACGGGGTAGTGTTTGGAGAGTCAATTCTCCTCTTAGCAGATAGATACGTGCAGGCGATATCAGCTTTTGGGAGAGGATTTAGAAATTCTTTCGCCGATGGGGGAAATAAATCTTTCTTTTCAGCTGTCAGCGTAATCGATTCTGCGAACCATTCTTCACTCTATTTTTATAAGCTCTCCGAAAGGACCATTTTCTCGGTGGATATATTTATTTATAAAAGTGAATTTGTTCTCCAGCATTCCCGGAGCATAAAGTCCCCTCGTTCGGGTAGTGTAGCACTGCACTTATCTTTGTTTCTGACATAGCCGAACCAAAATTTAGAAAATTCTGAATTTTCCTGTCAATATTTTCTTTCGATATATCGTTCTGCAAATCGATACCTCATGCACGCTGCAAAGTACGGCACCTAGAAGGGAATAAACCCACTGGTTTCTTCTAAAGTCAATGTAAGCGCTTGATGCTGGAGGGTGTAAACATTAAGTTTTCGCCCGATATTTCAAAACCATCGCCACTTTATCGAGCACACTAAGGAAGATTTCTTGTAACTCGACATAACGAAATGTCTTCTAGAGTTCTATGAGAACATCACCTAGGACAGGTCCGATCTGCAGCCTAATCGTTACACTGGCGATCTGGTGATAAAGTTGGACCTCAAATTGAAACTGAATATCCGACATATAGCGAATCTGATCTCATAAAATATATCTTCTCCATAAGTGGAATATAACATACCAAAAACGCCTTCCAAGAGAAAGACATGGATATTTGCATTACTTAATTGAATTGATGAACCCACAGTTGTTCAGTAGGCTAAGTGGTGCTCATCCACATCAACTGGACCTAAGCCTTTCCGTCAACGGCTTTGCGATTGCGCTATAGGGTTAGTTGCACATGTCTAATATCGGGCGTATCGGAAGGTCTTGATTATAAATGCTGGGCAAAACATACACTTTTTGCTGAAAATTTTGATATTACATCAAAATATAGTTCCCTATCTATCTATCATACAGCTGTGCTGGCACTGAGCCTACGTACATACTATATTTGGACTCCTGTTCAATAGGTAAGCCTTGATACATAAGTCTCAGAAGACATTTTCTCATTTACAAGTCTTCGCTCTTATTTGCCTCACTCATTTTGACGTCATACCTTCACTCAACATGAATATGAGTTTTGGAAGGTTAACACTTACAGTCATAAGAACGAGACCAGAGCCTTTATACAGTTTGGTGTTCAGTACTCCTTCGCCAAAGCGTAATTCTTCGAATTTTTGAGAAGTTCTTGCGTTCGATGTAAGTATGCCATTTCGCACATAGAAAGCCAGCAGTCAGAAAGCTGTTTGATTCCATTTTTGAAACATATCGCTCTACTTATAAATAACCTTTTAATTTAAAATATATAATGGTTTTCGTGAGATGCAATGAAATTTCTGAAATGTGCCCAAAAAACTCCTTTATGTTTTATAAAGCAAGAGATACTGCAAAATTGTCTTACAAATGTTAGCTTCGTTTTTATGAACAGCAAAAGCAGTTGTCAAAAATAAAATTGATTATAAGTTTCTATTTACGCCTGACTGCTCAGTCTACGAATGACTGTGCACGCTCATATGTTTACTGTGGTTGCCATCCTTGACGTGATGGTATTCCACGAGACGCATATTTGCATATAAATTGCTAACGTCCAATCTTCTTTGTTTGCGCTTCCATGCACTATAAAAGTGTCATACAATTTTCGGTTAACCCCATTAATTCACTACCATTGGTGTGTTATGGTTTTCCAGGATAGTGATTCTCTTGTTTTGTCTGTGGTCAAAGGCCTTAATGGCGGTCAATAACAAAAATAGGCTTTCATCCCTATCTGTCACATCGCCATCCCACTACGAAAAGGATTACATTTGCGCAATTGCAAAAGTCACAGTTCCACTTAAAAAGCCTACTGGTGTGCCACTAGGGAGACTTAAACGACCATTTTCATCCTACCTTCTCTGCGACTTGTAAAGCACAAAACAGTGAGCTGGATAAATGCCTGTGGTTACTAATCACGCCTTCAGAATGCATGTTCGTACAAGTCGTTTTGAAAGTGCAATTGACATATTAATTTTTTACCAAGAGGCTGAATGCATGGTGCAGATCCTAGTGGTACGGTCCCCTAAAATACTATCCCAGTAGGGAATTTGTATTAGACATTTGTGTTTCTAATTAAGGTTTTGATTTATCGGTTTAAAATTTGGGGAAAAGTTGCTCGAGTGCTTTTTTGGCTTTCGCAAATATGAGGAGGTGACTTTTATGTGTTGCCTGTTATTCGTGCAATCCACTCCTATCCGAAATTCTACTGCCACTTGCCCCCAAATAATTCCAAATGCAACGAACAGATTTCAAAACCGCACGAGGGTACCGTTTTATTACCTTTTACTCCCACTGCGCTCGAAAATATTCGTGAACGCTGATGAACGCGGATAACTCGAAGAATGGCCGTTAAAACTAATTTGCTATCTGTACTCGGGGTTTGTTTTAAAATGTGATCTTTTTGCATTCATAAACTGGCTAGCTATCGCAGCTTAAATCACATGCGTATATTTTTGAGACTGTAGTTGAAAATCATTTTTGAACATAACCCATTCCTTTCTTTCGCAGTTCCCATTGGCCCCCAGAAGAACGTTACTTATTGTATTGAATATGGAGTCTGGGGTTGCCGATCCGAGACTTGGCTGCTTAAACCTAAACTAACGCCCTACATCCATGTCAGCTTTGCAGCCTTGCACTTCTGGACTATTCGCAAAATGTGCTTGTTCCGAGTGCAGATTTAGATCTATTCGTTTCTGTGTTACACCTTTAAAGTGGCACTTGTTTAAATAAACTGACAAACGGTCGCCATATCTTGGTATCTGTCGGTATTTGCTGTATACCTCTACAGACAGCTACGTGCATTATTTATTTTTTTGAATTGGAAGATGCTGTTTAGATCATAACACTACCCATAATGCTTAGATGAATGCCGCCTAATCAAGTATCAGTGAACAATACCTAGATGTTCTGCTTGTTATGTAAACATAAATATATTTTTAAAAACACAAACGCCTTTATTCCAAACTCTAAATTGATGCAAAGCTCAAAAGAGGTGTAGATCATAATTAAATGTTTTTGAAGCGTAATACATAAATAAAACAGATATTCGTCATTTTGTTTAACGTTTACTGCACGTTTTAAACTTCTTAACGGCACAAAGCAGCCAGTGGATCTCCCAATCACCGGCAGTAATAAGGCTGTAGGATTTGCTCTGTGCTGCTAGTTGTGGTTTGATGTATTGTTGTAGTCTATGCGGGAAAAAGTCCATCTGAGAGAGGCATGTAGATAGTGGGACAATAAAATCCCACGGCTGTCCTGGTTCCCTCTGTGTGCATGCCAGTATACTACTGTGGTACGCAATCTGCACGGGCAACGGAAACCAAGCCGGCCAGGCCGGAACTGATGGCAGGCATGATATATCGGCATACATAAGTTGCTAGCTCTTTTCATGTTGACTCACAGATTTGGGAGGAATGTTAAAGTCTTTCAAACTTTACTTTCTCTCGGGTGTTTAATGGGAAGCTGCTAGGTGCTGAGGACAGCCGCTTCTGATATACCTGACAGTGAACACCTACGTGTGAGAGTCTTAGCCCTCAATGTTGTATGCATAAAACACCTAAGACACAGATCATATGTAATACTGCTTCGAAGGAACAATAAGCAGAAAGAGGGGTATATATGCAGTTCACAGTTTCCCGTCTGTTTGCCGAATGTATGCCACTGAAGCTGAGACATGCAGCCTTTCGTGGCAGTTTATGAGAGTATAACCGCATCCACAGTTTTATGCACTCACGGCTAAATGCTGTCCTAACAACTCAAGAGTACCCGATTGCACTACCAAGAGGACGAATGAAATATGGTGGAGGCGGTTGCATTTTGATCTTTCTTTCTTACAACTTACGCACGACTGACGGGGAGCTAATACCTGTAAAAAAACGCTAAAATATGTATAAACTACGCTGAATCTCAGATATTAACAGTATAACTCTCAGGAAAACATTTTGAATGAACGGTTGTTCGAATGTTTTACAACTATTTCCTATCTACTTATTTAATCCTCCGATTATGACGTCTTAAAAGATGAAACATTCTAGAAAATTGGCACAGACCATTATTTTTTTCTGTATTCATTTAAGAAACTATATTTTTTTCATCCGAAAGCATAAAATTGCTCTTGTGTTGCAAGTTATATTCTATAAACAAGTTACACTACAAGTAACGTGAATTCATTAAGATAATGCTGTTATACTGTACTCCCGATATACTCATTAGTTAAAAGCCCAGACACGTGCTTCGCCGATGTGTCTGCTGCTGAAAATTGGGGGAGCCGAAACCCTCGATGCTGTAGCCTGCAGCAACAGGAACCTAGGTGCAATACATGTCCGGGATATTAGTTGGTACCTATGTCGGATGGGTCATAAGCACGTCATCGAAATGCACATATTTCAGTGAATATATACCCGATCAGCAGTGACAGCAAATGGCAGGTGGCGAG
>UYRU01046733.1:0-12495 GCA_900617775.1 Dibothriocephalus latus | reverse complement strand
GTGTCCTTTCTGCGTCTATGTCTGCTCTTATAAACGACGAAGACATCTTTCACGAGGTTGATGAACACCTTGCTCTTAATAGTCAGAGTGGCTACCCTCCAAATTGAAAAGCCATCCAAACCATCATCGCTTTTGTGTGACATGCTTGTGAAGCAAGCAGACATTTTGTAAAGCAGAGGTGCACTAAATGTCTCCTAATTTTATGTGTACTTCTCCAGGTGAATACCCTATCCAGTGCTATTGACTATATGGTTTCATTTTAATGTACTTCGTCCCTCATTAGTCTGATTATTAGGGGATGTACCGGAATATAGTCCAATGCGGACCACTGGGCATCTCCCTGCCCGTCATGCTGTCTTGTTCGTGTGTGCACTTTTTTAATTTAATGGTAAACTCAAATTATGTTTATAGTCTTATAAAATTCCTTTCATATACCACAATATTTGAGAGCGACGGGAACACGAGGCATAATCTTTTAACATATCAATTACTTGCCTGATTGAGTTGGACTGTCAGGATTGAGTCATCAGATCATCCCAGTGGATAGTGGGCTAACAGGGAACAGACTGACTAATCGTATTCCTTATAACGTTTTTATTTTCCTTCAGATCTACTGCAGTGATATGACCTCCTCTTATCCTCGTGAGTACTTACCGCTGGGGAAATTGAACTACGCCACGTTTATAGCTGATGAAAAGGGGTGAGAGTGCTGCTTTATTGACCCCTTCTTTATTAATTCTTCAAAATCACGGAGGCTGTATGGTGTAACATTAGTTTTCTGTCCATTAATTATGTGCGCATACATTTTATAATATAAGCTACTGAAGAGGAATATGTTTATGTTAGTAAAAGGTTGGTACACAAAGTACCTCCATGTTCCGCATTGCAAGAGTGCACACGCCCTGTTTATGGCATTTCCCCTAACGGTTCTTAGTATGCTAGCTTAATGCCACGCATTTCTTACCGCTTGTTGTTCCTGTGTGGCTTGGTACGCCCTGGTTTACTAACCTACACCCAAGCCTCAAATGGTCTTCGTAACAAAAGTCGGCTGCTGTAAAATCGAGCGACAGCGGTGAACAAGTTAAAAAATCCCAAATCTGCGCAATTATTCGCTCTTCAGAAATTGGCCTTAGCAAATGCACTGTGCCCATAGCTGCATGGGCACTCGACTAGGTCGATGATCCGCCCTCGACTACAGAAGACAAGTATCATTTGTCGGTCCTGAAGAAGAACAGTTTGGTTAGCATTTCCGATAGTAAACTGAACAAAATGTGACGGTGAGAGAGAGAGCAACTTATGCTAATGCATGTTGCTCTGATTATCTACCCTGTATTTTCACGGACATCTTTATATGTAAAATGGGCTTCATCGCCTTTGATGTAGAAATAACATGCATTTACTCTCTGTGTTTGTTTAACTAAGAGCTGGTTCTCATCGGGTGCCCCATTACACCTTGTTCGGCAACAAATTTTTAAGTTAAAGGTTTCAAAAACAAGAAGAAATATTAGAAAAGTGGTGCCATATGCAGTTAATGAGATCTTACTCGCGGAACTGGTGAATAGTCTTTGCTGTAACTGTTTTATCATTTGTGATTTATATCTCGCTTTCTTGCCCACAGTTCCCCAACTAGCAAGCGTTGTCACGGGAACCTAACTACTCAGCAGACGAACCGGCAGGAGGGTAAAGATTACAATAACACAGACGTGTACTTTCCAAAAGAGATAACGCGGGATTTGGAGGACGAGCTCGATCAGTTCATGGAAGACTTATTCAGGGCAGACGCGACACGCAATCCTGAGAACAGTGTTACAATGTACAGAATGATACGTATTTACCTGCAGTCACTGGAGGTTGACAGTAAGTATGGAAAGTTCATTCAAAATTACGTAGAAGTTATCATTGGGGCTAAAATGTCCCCATCTGAAATTAAGATGTAAACAAAACGCAAACAAGCAAAAAAGGATCGACATAAGTAGTCGTAGATAGAGAATAAATGAAGGAAAACACGTCGACGACTGGAGTATTGATTCCGGAGGTTGACGTGTCTGCTTCTTCTCTATTTATAAACACACCTGAGATGCGAACATTCACCTCTATTCGTGAGAAGTAGTCATCTATGCGAGGTGTGCAAGATGATCTATGTGGTTTCCTTGTGCAAATTGCTGGAAGCATTTAGGTTCAAGATCAACCATTTAAACGGCTTCCACTAACTTGGATGAAGCTGGATTTGTTTGGAAGAGCAATGCATGTTCAACCCTACGGAAGAAGTGCACTCTTTGATAGCTAAATTGGTGAGCCTCTACTGAATACAATTGAAATGGTTTCTTTAACACAGCACAGGTCCTGTGATCGGCAAAACCTATCTCAACAAGGCATTTTCGGTTGAGCATTTTCCTCACATAGACCACACCGTTTCCAGGCACGTCCTAATTGATGGAATTGCAGACTATTTTAAATGTCGAAAGTATGCTCGATAAAATATCTCTCAACTAAATATCAAATATTTCTAAGAGTACTTTTAATTCTTCATCTTCCGAAACCACCATGTGCAGTCTAGTAGCAAACGCTGTGTTATTTCTACTAGCATTAAGGTAAAAAAAACGTGAATTCGAGGTACTTTAAGTTCTTAATTGATCGGTCAATTTATTCATCTTTGCCAACTAAACATGTTAGCGGGATGTATTCACATCCACAATCCAGCTTCAGAAGGTGAGATACTCGGTATTTAGTAGGAAATATCATATAATCATCCAGCCACATTGCCACCTAGGCTCGAAAGCCTTTTAATGACAATGCCAACAATCAGTGTTTCCGGGCCAAATAGTAAGACCTTTTGAGGTAGTTGATGAAGGTAGATTGCGGATCGTGCAGTTTAGCAAAATAGTAGCCACCATCTATCCTCGAAATAGCCATTTTATTTTGTATTCACTGAAATTCTTACAAATGGACCGTAGGTCCGACTGTCCGAGAAAACCAGCAGCCACTCGGTTAATTTTTATGATCCCACCGAATTACCGAAGGCTCTCAATAGCCTTGTATACTTGCAAAAGTGGTATAATAAATAGCTTTATAATGCTTACTTTGTGGCTAGTAAACAGTTGCCCACATTATTTACGCTGCCAAGAGGATTCATTTATGCCAAAGGATTTCAGAAGCCTACGCATTACAACTAACGTTTTTTAAAATTCTGGTTCATATATTTAAGTCTTCTTGGAAATTTTGTTTGTTTCGTTAAACCTGGTAAATGAGATGCATTTTACATTCCACCTTCTAGTATTTGATACAAGATTCGCCGAGACGAGAGGCAAAAGGACTGTTCCCTACGGCACCGCGAAATCCTGCTCATCTCTTGCGTGCGGAAGGGTATGTGTCTCCAAGAGACCATAGGATACTCCTTGTACCTTCTGCTAATATTCCCATGTTACCCTTGAAAAGTCAGTTGACAAGCATATGTTTCCGTAATTCATCATCAGTCCATTACAACTGCATGGAAAATGAATTTGCAAACTACATATAGGCAAGATTAAAGAGGTCTCTGGGATTGGGTGAGAGGAGAGGGAGGCTAAGTCACATTCTTCATTCCCACGCCGTCGGCTTGATGCAGTCGACGTTTTGAGAACGTTGAAACTGGGGAAGGAGAGTTTAGCAGTAAGATTTTAACGCTGTCAAACACGCGGTGTGCCTCTGGCTGTTAGCGGGCGTTGGAGGGGGGGGTTGGTTGGGACGGCCTGCGATCATCACCTGGAGTCAGCTAGGCAAGGCAGAATGCCTATAAAAACGTTTCAGACAACAAAGCGCTGAATTAGCTAACCAAATAGCCTCTGCCTCGCCGGCTGCTAGAACCTTTTTCGCAGGCCTTTAGAGTAGTTTGCTATCCTTTCAACCCTAAGTAAACGGAGAAATGAATGGATGTTTAAGTTACTTTGTACAATGCGAAAACACCCAAATCGGCCCCCTTTAAAAATGATAGCTTCGGCTAAAGGTTTCAGTAGGGAATCGTTTCTAATGTCTCAGTTCTGCAAAAATGTCCATGTTACTTTTGAAAATTAAGTTTTACAAACAATTGTTTCCGGTCATACATCGTCAGGTCGATAGATTTAAATTGAGAATGAAAGAGACAATTATTAACAGCGGGTATATGTTTCTCCGGATGAAGTGTGGGAGTTTCTGGTCACCTATTGGTTTCCACGCTGTCTGCATGATGGAGTCAGTGTGTTCAAGACTTTGGGGTTTGGACTGAGGAGAAAGGAGGAGGGCGTACGCAGGGTAAGCTGTGGTTGAGGTCCGCCCGTCTTACTTGTAACTAAAAATAAAGCAATGAATCACAACAAATCGCAGAATTTTGACTCTCGGAAGGATGCGAGCGTATCCTTTCGTTTCTAAGACCTCATTTGTTTCTCAATTCTCTCAAAGTTCAAACTCTACCTCTGTGTTCACTTAGACGTTTAGTGTTTCTTAGTGACTATTGACATCGTTTACCGAACATCGAAGAGTGTATGCAGGGGATTTTGGAGCCACAGACTGTCAAATATTATTAGACGACCAGGCTCCTTGAAACGTCGGCGACAATACAAGTCCGTTCCGGTGATAAGGTTGAATTTTTCTGATTATCGTCTAGAAAATCTCACCTTCATGCATTTATAGTTTTGATGATGGCGCATTGAAATGAAGGTATCTATTACCTCTAAAAACAGTAGGTACAGTTAGCAAGAAAAATACTTAACTCAATCACTCCAGTACTTCAAGTAATCGACATTTTAAAATTCAACTTGCTAGACCAGATCTTGTCTCATAAACGACGAATGACTAACATTTGATTTGACTTTGCAAAAGGACGAAACTTTAAACACTTTTAAAACAGGATGAAGATAATGGTATTTCTAACTTTCTTTTTCTTATCGATCGGCAAAACCTGATACGTTTTACTCAACATCAAAGGGTGTGATTTTCGTTATTAACGATATATAATGTTGATCATGCGCGTGAGACCCATTTTCTGCATACCGAACGATCGCAAACGGAACTGCCTTCAGTCAGCTCATGTGGATCTTCAGATCAGAGAACTTTTATAGTGAGATGCTCCTAATTATGCTGGGATTGTGTACTTTTTTAGGGCCAGTTCGTCATCAATCTTGCGGGAACGGGTTTCTCAGTTTCCAAGGAAACCCAATGGAGATCTTCACAGTCAATGGTTCTTTCCAGCATCCACAGATATACCGTAAGTTGGAAGAGCTCTATCGACATAAATCAGACCAGCCATAAGTTTGTTGGAGTACCACATGGATATAAATTGGCACCTCCATTGGATTAGCAAGCCCGCGGCTCATTGGTAGAACCCTGTATAAAAGCCTAAATGACTACAGATCTTAAGTTCAAATACCGTATTGTCCAGGTTCGGGATCGGGCTCGGGCTGCCTGACGAGGGCCAAAAGGGCGGAAATGTAATTTCGTTTTCCCTAAATTTTGATATCCATTTTGGACGATTGCTTGTTCGTTATTAGGGTGAGATACGATAAACCTGTAACAAATGTGATACTTGCATCCAGTAAATTCAGTGACTACATAATTTTCCACCATATGGATGTCTGCCTCGATAGGACGTATACGGGCCCTTCGCTGATAACTTATCTAGTATCCACTTATCCATTGCACAGCCAATATAGGCACCAACTAAAAGCACAGACACATGTTTTGCCAATTTCTTCTGCCTCTGCACATTCAAAAATGTGAGTGTTACACCTTTCCTGCGTGATTTTTGGCATATTTAACCCTAATTATCTTCAGATATTAATAAGTGGACCGAAGAAGAATCTTGGAGTCCAAAATTTAACCAAATATTTTTCATAAATTCATATAAAATTGGCAGATTGATACCTGAAAATGAGGGAAAATATGCCGTTCCCTATAGTTTTTCAATACCTACAATAGTTCATACTTTTCACAAGCTGCTTGTACAATATACTGATTATCTCGTCTGGCGGAATTAAAATAGTCAAATTAACTGCCTAAGATCAGGAAAAAAAATTTTGGTTTGACCACAATAACCTACACCCTAACTGACAAATGAGATTAACAGACACCGATCAGAGACCTAGAGGATACAATCCGCAGTCAACTTCACTATGTGGATGCCAAATCGCTCTCTGATCAATAGTTTTACCAAATCTGACGCAGTCAAGATCTACTGACCGACCACGACGGATGGTACTACATTCGAGCTATTCGAACTCGCCTGGTAGCTATTATACCTCTTGAATTTCCATTTAATGGCTCTTTCGGTTCACTTTGCAGGCGAGGTAGTCAGTAATTCATATGTTGAATATGGAAAAGGCAGTTCACATAGAAGCTTATTAGGGGTAACATTATAATTTTAGTTATAATGAATTTACTCAGAAATGTAGAATGGTTTAGGACAAAGTTTGAGTACTGCAAAGATGCAAAATAATTTAGAGTCTAAAATCACTCAGGTCAGGCAGGTTTCCTCAAACGCGTCACCAACCAATTTACACTAAAACATCTTTCAGTTCCCCCCCCCTATGTCCTGGTATTAAATTTACTCTCAAAAATCAATATTTCTGTCATCACTTCAACTAAGCCTCTCCATGCTCAAGTGTATAGATCAGTCAAAATAGATTAGGGAAGCTCCATTCTTCATGTAACTGTGATCTTTATTGGGAATTGTTCTTACGCTTTTATGTATAAACGTAGTCTGGTTTAAATAAGAAAAGGTTCCTTACTGCAGAAGCACTCTTAGAGCATTCTATCTTGAACAACAGTCTTCATTAAACAATCATGCACTACGGCGAATTGATGCCTAAACGAGAACTACCTTTCTATTTCAGGGTATGACCATAGTTCAAGGTACCTGTGGGGGCAACTGCGGTGGGTGCTGGCCCGACCCCCTTCTCAGGCTTTCTATGGACACACGAGGGAGGTGAATTGCCGCTGACTGACATTCTCCCGCCTGGCAGACTTTTTTCGGGAGAAACTGGTGAATACATGATGACTTCATCCTCATCTCGTTGCGTGAACAGCTTCTGGATGTCACGGGCTGAAAGTGCACTGAATCGTTTATATTTTTTAGAAAGAATTTTGTACAAGAGGGGTAGAAACTTTTAGCAATATTCTAATCTAGGCATATAAACAAAGATTACTCTCAAGAGGGAGCACTTTTGAGCCCGGTCTTATCATATGAATGGTTCAGTTCCCCCACCCACCCCTCCTTCACCATCTTGCCTTGCCTCTTCGTCCTTAAAAACCCACACTTGGGACTAATTAGAGGTCTATTTTTTTATACCGAACCAAATCTGTACTTAACTGTTCAAGATGCACTTATGAAACAGGCATCTCCACCAATCGGTTGAGTCTAAGCAAATGAACGTCTGCCGACCGAAGCCTATGAAAACTAGTAATTTTTATGAGTCCTAAAGAGAACATTTTGTTGGTGAATCGCGGCTTTTACGAAAGCAGTAGGTTCTGTGGTTTCCCCTCTTACAGCTGCCCTCTCTTCCCCGTATGAACGGCATTCCGATAGGTGGAAAATTCATCTATTTACGTCAGAGTACTGCATGTACAAGCAATGCAGTCTATTTTTTCCCAGTGTTCTGGCATTTCAGTGCCCACCTGTAACCCTCGTACTAATAACTGAATGAACATGATAAAGAAACATTTTAAAATTTATCTCTTGTTATGCATTGAATAAACATTTTGTACTTTTTACTGGGGATTTGCGACCGTGTCTTCCCAAATGTGAGTGGTGGTAGAAAGTTGCTGCTTTAGCAGATTAAACATTATGCGTTTAACTTCAACTAGTATCTTGCAGATCATTACGAAGGGGTAAGGTTTATCTTTGAATGCCTTCCCTGATCTTCCAAATTTTCATAATTATACTGCTCGTCTTTAAAATAGATGAGGACTTAGATTTCAGTTAGGTCTAAGATTCGTCCTTTCTAAGGCGCTAGCTTGATGAAGATGTTGACTACCACAAATTTCCCGTCCACCTGGTCACCTCACCTATACCAAGAACACTAATGACGTTTGTCGCCCTTTGCACTTTGATAGCCGAAAGCCCCAACGATGGTCTGCTTTCCTAACCTATTTAGGCATATAGCTTGAGGGAAGAAATCGACTGGCAGACTACGCCTGTGAAAAGTCTGTATAGATGGAAAACGGACTAGCGATGAGACAACTCCGTTGCAAGTGTTAGCCTTCAAGAATTAGGATGCTTAAGTGCCGTCGTAAGAAAACATTGTCCATTTAACTGATTGATAGCCATCTTGGACAGTTAAATTAGTCTACACTATGAGCCATTAGGACAATAACGTGTTAAGAGTAATAATAAGGTTAATCCTAACGGCTGCGATCGTCTAGGCCCGATTTCTCAGGAGAAGAAGAAAAGTCATGGGAAGGCCAGAGTGGTAGGACGAGTATATTCTGTACAGAAGGGTTGGAGAATAGTTAGGAGGAAGTTTTGACTGTCGGAGCGCACGTCCAGCCGCGAGGGGGCTAGGTCCGAAGTGGTATCTGGAGGTAGACACCACATTGAAGTCTGTGTCCAAACGGATTGAGGCCAACCTACTAAATAAGACTAGTCTACTAACGCGGGAATCGCATTGGACGGATTGAGGTCAAGCCACTGTAGATTAAGGCCAGGACGGGGAAGGCAAAGTGCGCACGTTTGTGCCTGGCCCGAAGCACGCCAAAAACTGCCTTCGCGCGAGGTCCTATGCCCTAAGTGACCTCGTCTGTGGCATCACGAGTTAGGAGGGTGTCGGGCTGCAGAAACACTACAACTGACCTGCGTCACCGTTTGTCAGCTGACGATTACTATTGAGCATAGTGGTCTGCATTTCGTAAACTGTTCATTACTGTGTAAACTCTAAAACAAAGCATTAATATTAGACAAGTATATAGGAGGCAGCTCTATGTTCTCAACATATAGGATGGAAGAATGTTAAAAAAAACAGGGAGAAGCCCTTTTAAGGAATAATGAATGTCTCAACAGGAATATATAAGAATAAACCGCAAAGAATTAAAGATTTGAAATATGCCATACATATAAAAAATATGCGCATATTTGTAATAGACTTTAGATATTACGTGTAAGTCGCCTTCAAACGGCAGAATTGTCTACGAGGTCCGCCTTTTCTCTAAGTTACCTTATCAGCGTTATATAAAATCACCAGAACCCGACGGTGAGAGAAAGGAAAAAGGACTTCATTAAACAGAATTCTTAAATTCAACCATGGAAAAAGTTACAGAAAGTTATAGAAAAGATACTTGCGTCCGTCCATATACGAATGTATGGCTGCGGCCGTATGCCAAAATTCTGGTCAAATCGCAAAAACTAGAACAAGTAATCATACCGTACCTTTTCTGCCATTAACGCATTCATAGACTAAACCATGCTCAGATAGACACCTGAATTCGAGAAATCATAATGAAAAGAGTAGAATTTGATCATCCTGTGAGATACGAAATAGTAAACTAGTAGATAAGGACAAAGTCATTTGCAGGTAAAAGCACGTGCTTATCCAGGGTCTTATTTTAAATTGTGACAAGCTAATTTCAAACCATAGTTAACTGAGAAAAACAAAAAGCTGTTTAATCTCACTACAATACTCCCCCTCCTAGAAGAACGGAGTTCAAAAATGTCAATAGGAGGAAAAGGTGGGAGTTTGAGCATAGGGTACAAGTTTAAACGGTCGGGGAAATGGACATGACTGCCACTGCGTGTGAGGAGAGGAGCATGTGGAATAGGGGAATGCGCAGGGTTAGCGGGTGCAAACTGTTTCTGCGAAATAATAAATGGCAATATGCCAGGTGGAGGTTGTTCGCTTGGGGCAGTTGAAAGAGGCCCGGTATAAGCCGCCTGCAAACGATCGACTGAGACCACGTCGGACCGTACGTTTTTTGCCATCAACGCCTGCACAGACTAACTTTTGACTGGATAAACATCTGAAGCCGAATAATCCTATTGAAAATTAATTATGAAATCGGATCATAAAATCTATATAATGTACTATGCAATCGAATGTCTTAAGTCAATGATTCCTAATAAAAAGTACCACAGTCACCGTACTGTACATTTTCTGCCATCAGCGCATTCACAGACTAACATTTGTCCGGGTAGACGTCTGAAGCTGAAACGACCTATTTAAAGTACTGTGTGTACTGTTATAGACAATAAAAACAATGGACTTTTTTAGATCAGTCTGATGTTGGATGGGTCTGCCGAACTCTTCAGGAAGGGCGTGCTTTGTTATACGTACTAGAGCGTGACTGTAATCCCTTTGGTCCCTTTGTAATCCCGTTAATCCCTGCTTACCGCTGTGCATAGGCACTTTTAACTCACAGACATGCGTGCAGTTAAAAAAACGATATGGACATAGTTAACGAGACTCCTGTTGATGGTTCCTTGTCACAATAGCATTCTTGTGCTCCCGAGCCAACAGAGGAGTGAAAGCAGCAGAGGTGCTACTTAGACAACAGGAAGGCAATTACAGCGACTAAGGCGAATTTTTTGCCCACTCCACTGTTACCGCTGGATTTTTTTTCAACATCGAGACCTGACTGCGGTGTATATAGCTTAGACAGGAATGGCACAACGAGCGCTTCTGCGCAAAATGATCACCGGCAGAGGCGACCAGCTAGCTGAACGCGTACATGAATATGGCAGGCACTGGCATCAGAGCCTCCAAGACCTTGTTGGGATTGTTCATCAGTCAAGTACAGTAAACCTTACAAGGAGGATTGACAAGTGATTTGATGTGGACAGTTGAGAAAGTTTTCCGCGAGAGAGGAGACGTTTGTGTGTTTTGCCGTATTGCGGGCTGCGGGTAATTGGGACCAAGCATTCTTGATCAAATGCGTTACGTAAAATCGCCATGAACTGACGGTGAGTGGAAGGAAAAAGGACGTCATAAAACAGGCATCTTTAAATTCATCCAATGGCAAACTTACAATCTGATTGTAGAAAAGATAGTTGTATCCGTTACTTTACGAATGTAGAGGCAGGGCCTTTTGCCAAAATTCTGGTCAAGTCGCAAACACTAAAAAAAGTAATCTGACCGTACGTTGTTTGCGATCAACGCCTTCCCAGACTACCTTTTGCCTGAATAAACATCTGAAGCCGAATAATCCTATTGAAAATTTATTATGCAATCGGACCATAAAATCTATATAATATACTATTTAATCAAACGTCTCAAGTCAAGGATTCTTAATAAAAAGTGTTTCAGTCATCGTACTGTACTTTTTCTGCCATCAGCGCATTCACAGACTAACGCCTGTTCGGGTAGACGTCTGAATCCGAATAGACTTAGTGAAAAAGTACTATGTGTACTGTTATAGACAATAAAAACAATGGACATTTGCAGATCAGCTTGATGTTGCGTGAAGCTCCTGAAATCTTCAGGAATGGCGTCCTCTGTTATGCGTTCCTCGAGTTCGACTGCAATCATTTGTGGATTCTTGCCTAACACTGCCTGTCTACATTCCGTAGTACGTGCGTATGCACTTCTACCTCACAGGAATGCGTCAAATTAAAAAAATCTAAGTGGACATAACTGACGAGACTACTATTGATGGCAGCATTGTTGGCTGCCCGACAAAAATATTTGATGGGCAACAGTAGCTTATGTAGTCCCCGACATTAATCCCTACTCCCAGCATATTGTCCTACGAAAACGGTTGTTATTGGGTTTTATGGATGAGGAATTAGAGTAGGCAGTGGAATATACTTTAATTAATGCATTTTATTGTGCTGTATTCAGAAATCTTGCTGATTTATATCTTTTGCTTTTCCTTTATCTGTATTATCGTTGAACGTATTACGAAAAAACCCGATTGTCAAACTGCAGGTTTCTTGAAGTTCCTGAAAAATGGAAACTGTGGTTAGAAGTCGTCTACGTCAACTTACCTGAGGTCCCACTTACCATTCTGGAATAAGAGTAGTATACTCTGCGGCTCGAAGCTCCACGCACATCCTCCATTTCCTTGCGGAACAATTTACTCCCAGCGGCCGTGGGAAACAAATTCGACTACATTTTTTTCACCTTTCACTTACTTCTAAAAATTTTCTTCCCTGTCTATCCTATTTTGCTACTCCCAAAAATCCTATGACCACGGTGTCCATGGGACAAAATGCTAGGAGTAGGGATATATGAGGTGCAGTACTTAAACTACTTTTGCCCAAGAAATCAGACCGTACTTCTTCTGTTATCAATGCATTGACAGACTAGCCCTTGCTTGGATAGACACCTGAAACCGAAGAATCCTAATGTAAAAGTACTATGTAATTGCACTACATAATCTGTATAACACACTTCGTATAAAAAAGTACTAAAGTAATCGGACCATACTTTTTTGCCATCAGCACATTCACTTGCCAATCCTTGCTCGGATATACGTCAGCAGACGAAGAATTCTAGCCAAACATGCACTATATGTACAGTAGCCGCCGAAGACCATGCAACGCTAATTATGAAATTTGGC
>UYRU01046720.1:1964-13542 GCA_900617775.1 Dibothriocephalus latus | reverse complement strand
CGCTTAGCGATACTTCTCGGAGATGATACCTATCATCAGGGTGTTTTAAATTTCCATAAATCAAGGAGATTGATAAAAAAAGAAGTGTTTTGTTTCACTTGGGCCAGGTGATACAAAAACAAGAAATGCGAATTTTGACCGGATGTTGAATAGAAATGCAACTTAGACATTATGCGGTTTCGCAGCAAACATCACCTGCGAAACACTTTTTTGACGTTACAAAAGCAATGCAAGGGCACAAAGTCTGCAAATGCACGGAGAATTTACTGAGAGCTTCAGACTACATCCGCACACATTGAACAGTTTGAGTGCACGCATCACTGGTCATTTCCTTTTGCCCTTCTTCAACGCTAGGCTGCATTAAAATAGCAGTCGGAAGTTATTCATAAGAGATAGGTGATGAAGAATGCTCCTAAAGGATATAGAGAACGCACAGCAGAAATTTCCAATAATAGGAATTTTGAACTAAAATGCTATAATTAATAGATTTTGGCACGGATAACGCGGTACCCGTCGAAGAGTGACAATGATTTTAGCATTCATAAGGAGACTGTGCATAAATACCGCCTGCAGTAAAGTGATGAAGAGCATACGAAAATGATGATGATGATAAACAAAGATGCTGACTAGTTTAAAAAACGACTTAAGCTTTTTTCTTTTTGGTTTAAGTTATTGTCAAGTTGGTAAATTTGCATGCATAGTCAAATTGTTCTTGGCAAATTATGGATTTTAAGCAAAGATCATACGACCGAGTACTTTGTGAAATTCGATTTAGTGTGTATGGTAAAGAACGAATGCTGACAAATACAGCATTCAATGCAAAACGAATATGGTGAACTCCACAACCTAAACCGTTTTTGTAACTTATAATCTGGCGATTAATTGTGCAAGATGTGTTTGCCTTAATTCAAAGTAGACCACATAGTCCTCGTGCACGTTCATATTGTGGCAGGGACGGCTAATAGCCATAATGCAACTATTTACTTTCAGGTTTACAAAACCAGAATGGGGCTACCTACGAAGCATCCAAATAATGAACACCTGTATAGATGACTGGAGGCAGTTTGACGTAGCACAAATAGTTTAGGTGAAAAATTAATTTTGTTTGATGTAAGCTATGACAAGTCGTCGTATTTAAATGTCGGATCACGTTGGGTAAAGGGTGACCACTTCTGACCACTTCTTCGGCTCACGACTGACAGAACTGTAAGCCTGTAAGTGAAAGGTAGAGTGTTTGTCCAAGTGCTCCAGGATAAATTGCCCGTCTTTGAAGCCTAAGTTACCCGACCTTCGGTAAGAGTATGACCAGTTGATGGAAGCTGTTAAGCCCACAACCATAATTCTTATTGCCTTTCCAGCGCTTTCCTTTGTAGGTCATTATTATTAAGACGACCAATATTCCAATTTCTTTTGTTAGAGTCTCAGTGGATCAAATAGAAGTTTCAACGTTTGCCTATCACATATTATCCCACCGCCGGGGCATAAATAAGCTAAAGTTTGTGTCTTTGTCTTCATGCCGGTAATCCTGGTGTAATACCACGTGAGAGATGTAGTCATAGGTCTGAAATTTTCATTGGATCTCATTGCGCCTTTGATGTTTGCTGTTGTAGGTTTTGGTTTTGTGACGTTCGAATCAGAGGAGTCGGCCGAAAAGGTTTGCAAGATACACTACCATGACATAAACAACAAGATGGTAAGTTTGCTGTTAGCGATATCTTTTAATGTCTTAATAGTTTAACTTCAAATTGGTTGCAGAAACTTTTAGACAAATAAACTCTGCTATGAACTTTCTGGTATAATTGCAACTTTATAAATGGTCTTCGGATGATTTAGCAAATAATTTGGCCAGAATTCACCATCAAAATTCGCTTCCAAAATATGTAGCTAAACACCCATATTCTGTCATATGACGAGAGGTGTGCGGTATGTAGGGATGGTGGACAGTTTTCTTAAACACCTGTCCGTAGGTCTACTAGATAGTATGCTCTAAAATGATTATTTGTATAATGAAACTCATTCATCCCTACCTATTCAATTGAACTTTGATTATAAATTTCTGTGTATTCTAATCATTAAAAACAGTGCCAGTGGATGTGATTATGTGTCATCTGGGAAAGAAAAATCGTCCGATTTCTTGAATGATACAATATGTAACATGACAATGAATTTTCAGACCTTTCTTCCAACTATCTCGTCACACAGTCTACCAACTTTCAAACTGCGACAGCATGCATGTTCGTTCACCCTGACAAGATCAAAAGTTATCTATCGGCTTTTTTAGTTTACGACCTCCGACCGAAGTTTTATGAACGCAGGGAACCCTGCTAAACAATAATGCTCAGTAACGTTATAATTAGAGGATCATAAATGATAATGACTTTAAAATAACAAAGTTCGGTCTACGCAAATAAAAGACCAAACGGACCACAGTACGCGCAGTGTTAAAGTAACCTGCCGCATACTTCTTAAGAGGATCTGATAAAATAACAAAACACAAACCTATAATTACACAACTCCAGGACCATGGTCAAATCGCGCCCAGCCAAAAAACTGCAGCAATCTTCAATAGATTAAGACATTTCGCAAGTTAGGAAGGTGCCTTCCTGTCAAAAATATAACATCGTGTATTGCTAGTCAGAACTCATCGATTAATACCCTTTAAAATCATAGGAATTTGTTGAGGGTGATATCGTAGCTCTGGTGGTAATATTTATATTGTCAAGGACTGCCCTGCGTTCTGACTAGTTTACACAAAACATTCTCGAGAAAGTAGAAGAGGAGGATGAAACGTTATGGCTGTAAAGCCTAAAATGGCGAGAAGGTCTCTTATGCAGTCAACTTGGATTGGTTTAGTTGTCGTATCCATGAAGAGCCTTCACTTTTCCTATGCAGAGTTCGCAGTTCACAGAGTTGAATTAGACTATTTAATCAGTTTCTCCATTTCCGCCGATATTGCTGTTATAGTCAACCTAATAGTGTTAGTTAAGTTGGCTGTGTTGATGGTTTCAGTGTGACCTTTAGAGACTCCTTCTAGGGGATCAGCCCCCCCACAATGTCAGCAAAATGCTTTAAGACACTACATATTCATTTCTGCATCGGTATGAGTCCATCGAAGATTCACGTTCTAGCTAGCATAGGCCTGCCTTTGAGGTAAAAGAGCTTTCGTACAACCATTTCCACGGTTGGTAGCTCCTCTTAGTATGTGGTCTGAACACTGTCCTAATAAACTGAGTCTTAACGTCAATCCCTATTAAAATATCATTAGTTCAAATCGCCTTGACTACGGTGCAGGCCTCCGTGCATATCTGAATTTTTTTAAACTACCGAGGGCGTATTTATTGCTGCCAGGAAACAATAAATCCCCATGCATATACTCTACCCGTCCAAAATAATGTTTTGCAGGGAATGCTGTCCAAAAAGCCAAAATCGTCAATTGTCGGCATTTGACCTCTTCAACAGATATGTGCATTAAAATTGAGATCAATGTTGAAAATGCAGCAAGAATAAATTCCTCTATTAGTTGAAATCCCTTCTAAGACTGACAACATTTTGGACCTTAAAGTAGAGCCGCATCTTATGAAAGCATATATGGGCATCTTAGATATATGGCTAAATGGCGGACACTAAACAGCTTCAGTTGACTCCATTTTTAATTATTAATTATTAATAATTAGGAGGGTTTAGCTTATTTGAATAATTCAGCTGACGCAATTGTGAAAAAATTTCGGCCTCGGTGGGAGATGAACCCACACAGAAGGAAAATGTTTTGCGCAGCCAGATTATCAGTCTGCTGTCTTCTGGCTGATCCAAATGGATCTCCCATGTCTGTCGACTGACCTGGGTCCGCTGATTTGTGGCCGCCGTTGATAACATAGTGTACTCAGTACGACTTTCAAATAATTGACACGAAACATGATAACATTACATGAATTGACATTTAGAAAAGCAGTAATAAAAATTATTTTGTCCAAGCGTGCGCTGGCAGTGTGTCTTGTTTGGATTTATTCGATTTTCTCAAGATTCGGATAATTATTGCACAGGAGACAGTCATACAGAAGAAAGTCTTTCACAGTGCATTGAACAGTCGAAATAAGGATAGTTTTCTATTCAGAATTGTTCGTCTAAATGGCTCCCCCACAGACACTGGCGGCTTACACAGACGGCTGCGAAATTCGTTTTGTCCTAGACACTCAAGCACTAATTATCGTGTTTGCTGTCTGCCATGGAGTCATAACCAATCGTTGGCAGCTAGGATTTATTCTGAAGCTCTGCTAGATTCTGAAGTTAAAGGGCATTCTTCGCGTTTTTATACTTCTCTGCAAAATAGTCTTTGTGAAAATTAATAAAACAGGGCAGGCGACCACGGTGCGTCTTAAAAATGCCAGCCAACACGGAAGCAGACTGTAGATTGACGCTGGCAAATGGCTACCTTTGGCGTTCAGTCTGTGGGAAATCCACTTTACTTACTAGCGCGGCATAGTAAATAATTAATTCTGGCTCCCTAAGTTGAGACCAAAATATGTTTCCACACACCGAAAGTTAACCGCAAGTCTCGAGAGGTGCAGCATATTGCACTGAAGCCTTGCAATTTTTGAATCCAAAGTTGTTTTATATTAGTATATTATGTCTGGCTTACTTCTTTCAAACATGCTATCGGCGCTTTTTGTACTTCGAGGCCTAAAAGTAGTACATTAGTACGCTTGTGTCCAACTAACTTTTCTTTGATTGACGAGTTCCATTAGGTGAACTTGCTTTCGTACCTCTATCTCAAAGGAGCCGTCCTTTAGATTTCCATATTTCAATCGGCTCGCAGGCATTCATTTTTTCAAAATATTTTGCACATGAAACATCTTCCAACTACATCATTGACAGAAGGCTTTGGCCTGAAGAGTTAAAAATATAGGGTAAGGTTCTATATATTCATGTGAGAAGTGGCGACTCTTCCTATAATTTCGACAATTGGCGTCTACGTACTCGGGTGTATTTCGTAAGTAAGATCAGGCCAAACTTTACCTTTAAAGGTCCCATTATATAAAATCTGAAAAATTTCAACTCCGTCTACCTCTGCACAAAAATTTATAATAAGGGGATCTGTTGTCAACTAATAAAACGCACGTTAGGCCAACTTGCCTCGGAAATCAATTTTTACGCAAACTTTTATTAGGGTAAAGAAGATACGATCGGACATATTATACAGCACGGCGTGCTAACATTAATTTTCAGGCAGAAAAACACCTGCAATCAAACCGGTAATAATCGCGATAGCGTGATTGCTGACAGTTACGCTTGAATTCCTCCGAAAACTATTAAAGACGAAATAGAATTGAAGCTTAAAATTTCAGTTCACTTAACCTTTCCGCGCACTGTGTTAGAAAAGAGTCCTAGTTATAAATTTTTCTTTCAGGATGCTTTTCTTGACTGAAAGGTGTAGTTTCTTTTTAGCCACTTAGAGTTTGCACTTGAAAAAGCGCACACATGATGTATCTTGGAAGCGTCATATGGACAATCGTTTGAAGTTCTCTGCGTGACCTCGGTTTAAAGCATGTGTCAAATGCTGAAAAACGTCGACCCTTCCATTTCAGCGGACACATTTTGTCGGTAACTGCAATGCCTTCCACCTTATTTCGACTGTTTGCACATAAATGGAAGGCTTTAGAGGCTCAGAATTCTAACTGCCTTCACCAACGAACTTAAAGCGCAAATAGGTGGTGCATGCTGTGATTGTGTAGCGATTATTGTGGAGCTAAAAAAGGAAATGGACCCTGAACTCATTAATCATACGCATGTTTAATGGCGTCGAAAGCAACTCATCTTTGTGCGCCCTTGCTACCCAGTGAACTGTTCTTATGGACAAGGATAATAAAAAAGAGAGTTCACAGAGAACCCCTTATCCCCATACACACTATTGGTCAATTTGCGCGTTCTCTTTTTCGCTTCAATGAACTTTGAAGCCTTATTTAATTTTACTTCCGATCTTCTCAGGTCGAGGCAAAAAAAGCGCTGCCCAAAGAGGTGCTCAGCACCGGGAATGCACTTGTGAAACAGCAGCAGCAACAACATCAGCAACAGCAACAGCAGCGTCAGCAGCTACTTCAACAGCCAATTCGTAAGTACAAATTCCTCCTTCAATCGGCTGAGCCTTGCTTTTTGTTAACTTTTGAAGTACTCTGCAAATTTTCGAAAAAAAGATTGAGAGACATATTTAGAGGAGCTTGAAAGCGGGTACCAATACAGCCAATAGAGATTCCTGCCAAATGATCTGCTAGTACGTATCTGCTTCAGTAACTACAAGGGAAACCTGTCAAAATGAACAGAATTTAACATTCTTTTGTGGCACATGTGGACCATTGAGTAGATTTCTTCTCCAGCCTGAAATGAGAGGCTGACAAGGATAAAAAGGACCTAGCACTGGCGCGTATTTCCATCAGTGAATTATTTGCCTTCGCCCTTATTTAGTTTCCTTGTCCCCAACTTCTGGCTCTTAGCTGAACTTATCTGCCCGACTGTGGTTTTGCCGTCAAAAACACGACTGAGGCTACTCGTAAGTAATGAGCACTTTCATCGACATCCTTGACTAATGATCATCTGGAATATTTTGCTAATTTCTACTGTAATTAAGCCTCATACGGATATTTAGAATCAGTAAGGCATAACGCTTGGCAAGCAGGATAGAACGACGGCAATGTACGATAATAAATGACAACGAGATAAATACAGTCGGTGAACATTGAATAATATCTTTTTTAACTTGAGCACACACACACTTCCTGATAAATAAGTTTATACTTCAGTAAAGTTATATACTGAATGGTCGATAAAATTGGAAAAGAACTTGTATCTATTTAGTTGATTCTGGGCCAAAGCGGTATTTTCAAATTTCAGCGATAATAAGCTACAGGAGTTGCTCAATAGGGCTCAGGATTAAAATTAAGTGAAACTTACTATTTGGGCGGTTTTATTTTTTATTAACCAAACTGAATATATGACTATCACAGAAGTGGCCGTCGATGACTTTCGATCATCCTACTTTTAAATCACGTGTAAGACAAACTGAAAGTGTGTTAGAGTTAGATGGCCTCAAGGCCATTCTATCAAATATAAGATTTTATGCTTTCCTGCAGTTCGGCAAGGCTGTTGATGACGTTCATTTGCAATTGCGAAGCCTGGATATCAACAGTCGGATTGTCTAAATAACCAGAGGGATTATTTGAACTTGAGCCATATTAACCATGCCGCAAATAGATCCCCATGGGACGAGCGGTCTAGAATTATGTTGCTGAGCTAGAACTGATGAAAAAAACAGCGCGCAAGTAAAGCCGGCATAAAAATGAATTAATAAGTCTATCAGTGATAAATTCTTTGTTATAATTTATGTATTATTGTCGTAATAGGCTATTTAACTTCATAAATACATAAATAGTGACTGTCTACTGAGAAGTATGTGACTTTTCATGAATATGGCTTTTTGGAAAAAGGACACTTTTTCATTATTCCATTCATGGTTTGTTATATGCTAAAATTTGTGCAACTTATGGTAGATCTGGTTTTATTTAACTCTGACGTATAAATGTCGACAAAAAATTTTCACACTATATGAGGACCAGGTTTATCTTATGTTTCTACCCAGTCGGTTTTGTCCTCTTTGAAGAAAACCTACTGATTCACACAATCTCACACAACCGTTTTAGCCCTCTTGCGTTTTCTCTAATTGGGGAAATAAAGAAAAAATGCTGAAACACAAAAACGAATTGTTTCCTAAACTTCATGTCTGATACTGTCAACAGAAGGCCTGCTCTCATTTTAGCTTTGCAAAGTCATCCGGATTCTTTTGATTTTCCGTTCTCATGAGAGAGTGTCGGGAATTGGTCTTATGATCCCATACGCTTTATATTTATATGTTTACTGTTTCTCATACTCTATGCCTTGCACTATTTTGTGGCTATGACTGTATTTGCATCTTCATAAAACATTAACTATCTCAGCAATTAACTACGTCTATGCTAGTGATTCAGATGATCGCCATCTTGCTCCAGCTGAATTCCAATCAAGGCATTACTGATTCAGTCTATAAAGAGACCTTTGTTGCGATTCATGAACAACTAATTTGTATAACTATCGCTTGCTACACCCCAGTTTATAACGATAATGAGCAGACACAAGCCGGGTAAACTGTCATGCAGTTTAAAAAAAATTGCCACATCAGACATGTGGGAGGATACTTTTTGGTATTACCAGTTTCAAAATAGAGAATAGTTTTTAAGTGTGTTTACTTTCTAACCAGTTTCCCTTCTGTTTTGTGGAGCATTATTTCTTCAATGCACAAAAAGTCCGAGAAAAAAGTATGAGAAAAGGATACGAGGTGATTTCAAAGTTTATAAAGTGACTGCAATTATTGTGGCCCAGGAAGGTTTTAAAATTCCGAGGTATTTTATATGCATAAAATAAAGGAATCTTCCTCCGTAATTCCCTATGGAATGCGATCATGCCCATGTATGCATCCATATTTCAAGAAGAACATTTACAATTTACTAACATATCGAGTTACCCTTCGCTTCAGGTTCATCACAGTCTCATCGAATAGTACAATTCTGATTAATTTTACTACTATGAGCAGTCCCAAATTAAGTAAAGTAACACAAAGGAAAAACGTCTGGCTCATATAGACGCAATTATCAAAATTAAATGGCCCACCTACGACTTACAAAAGGACAGTTTAATTCCAAACCTCTCTGTGAGGTAGAAGGCGAAAGTGCCTCTTCTTTTAAAGTAATTAAGCATTGCACCTGACAAAATGCTCTCCATAGAATGTGTTTTAATCGCGGCATTTTAAGTAAAAAATCTAATTGCAAATGAGGTGAATGAGAATGCGGGGAACGCGCAGTTTCAACTTAATTGCACGGACTAAATTGAAAGGCTGAGTGTTTAGGAGAATTCCATCAAAAGTAGAATATTCTAGCTTTTCAAGGATCGGGAATATGACGTGGGATACTGTGAGAACAACCATTTATTAGAAGAAGTTCGATTATGTCGGTAGTTTTAAGATACATTTTTCTGTAAGTAGAAACATTTTTACCGGATTCACAAACAACCCGTTTTACCTAACATGTTACTAAAAGATTCTTTTCATAACAAGGAAATGTGAAAATATGCTAGTCACAATGAGAATAAGACATTCGCACTGCCATTCCATTAGCTTTCAAATTAACAGCAAATTTGCGATGTCTAAAATATGCAATTGGCCAGCGGCAGCGGGACAGTCAAGCAGCTAATATTAACGGAAAAACGAGACAGCCAAGCAAATTAAGGTGGTAGCTGTTATGTGAACCTTTCCATTTTCTCAGTCCAGTTATGCCCCAAAAAACATGTGGCACTGGAGAAGTAACAGACTCGCATCTGTTTAACAGATGAGGTCTAAATGATCGGTCAGCTGTCGTGCTGGCCAGCAATTCCATCATTGTCGACCCTTCATCTGTCGTTTTTTGAACCGATAACAAATGTCTGCACAAAATCAAAGGCACCCACTGATCCATTTGGCCTGCATGGGAGTAGGAGATCTGAAGTCTGGGTTTAAAATGATGGAACAGAGGGCCTGTTTCTTGGTTTTTTCTCTCCTTGCTGGTTATCTTCGCTGTGGGAGGCACGAAAAATTAATAGGCTAGGTTATAAACCATGCTAATGCAATCAGTGTCTGTAAATGTGATAAAGCGTGTTAAGCTTAAAGGCGAGTATGGGATAATGTGACTAACGTTCTGACAGCTAGACTTGGGGAGCCTAACGGAGATTTGATAAAATGCTGGTTTTCAAGTACCGACAAATATGACAAGTGGAAACGTGAATCAGTCGGAAAACATACTACTGGGAGTCAAACTAATGAGCAAATTGAAAGGCCTCCTAATCGTTCCCGAAGAGATCATTACCGCAGCGGAATTAGAAAATGTGTTGGAGGCAAAACAAATAAATTGGTCATCTCTGCCATAATTACTCGCCCGGATAGCTGCTCGGTAATGCTGATGGTTCAGTTTGTCGTTATATTTCTCAAATGAACAATTTCACTGCCAGCACCTGCGCTTGCTTTATCAACAGCAATAAATAAAGGCCTAGTTAAATTGAATTCGAAATAATCTTCAATATGGCCATCACTTAGTAGGCTTTTGGAAGGCTGCATTTATCAGAAGTAATTCCAAAAAATCGTTCTGAGGTTTTCGGCATTTCATGTGGTAGTTTGCAGAGAAGCAGGCCACTTTTAAGAGGCGACTCGAGTATCATCTTTTCATATCTTCCTTCTCCTCTAGGTGGATTTTGTTTTGATGGGTGGGCCTCCTGATGTGTCAATTATTTCTCCATCATAGAATATACAGGTTCATTGATAAACAAAGGTTGCAAGTGCGCAAGCGCGAACGAATTGTCGACTGACTGACGCAGCTGTCTCCGTACACTTCGGAGAATGTTACCGAATGTCAAATTAGAGGATAATAAGGAAGCCGGTCAAGTTTCCAATATTGAATGTGGCTGTAAGAGACGCAACTTACGCTTCAGCTGGCAAGGGGAGATGCCTTGTGCAACGCACAGGGAATAAACGCCCCCATCACCGGCGTCCAGCCGACCACCATGATGGCAGGATGTTTACCTGTTTGCATAAAGATATGTAAAAAAAACCTTACGGATATTATCAGAAAGGTTAAACTTGATAACCTGACGTAAAAATTCCTGTTCCAAAAATGTGTGATGAAATAACCATTAAATACTAAGTGTATACAGAGAAGGATGAAGAACAAATGTGTCGCTACTCCTTTATGTGACTTACATATAATGCTGCAGAGGTGTTTAATGATAAAAAGGAACTGTTTTACTTGCTTCAGATGGACATAGTTACACTGGTTTATCTGGAGAATATCAGCTATTCGTTTGGTTGATTTTACTGCAATATCAGGCGTGTTGACCTCATTTATGACCACTCTGTTACATTTAAATCATCCCAAAAGATCAGTATTTCACAGAAGATTAGAATGCTTGTTAGTAAGGTTTGTGCACTGCTTCAAGATAGTTTGTCAAGCTTCTATTACGAATTCAACCGGTGGAGTATGATATATCTAAGTATCAATACCACGTTTAACGGTAAGGGTGTGAGAGAGCACCTCCTTAACGTGGAGTAACCGCAACATTGAACCTAGTAAAAGTAAAATATATGAGAGTGGTTAATCTGCGATTGAAGCAATCGGCCGCATAGACAGATTTATGACAATTTCCTGTTCTTTTGTTTATTTTCTCCATTTCTTCAGCACATATCCTATATGCCTATAAGGCTACATTAGATGTTCGTTCGATCAGGCAGTGACTATTTCTAGGTTTTTTTCTCCTTTTTACGAGATTTTTAACATACTCTATCCTGTGAGGAGGCAAATTCAAAAACGTCATTGATTTGGAAAACGTACACTCGAGTATGGCAGCGAAGGCATAAGAAGTCCTTCTTGCCTAAGCACTTTTCATGTGTTAAAGCGGACAAAGAAATTCTTAAAGGACTATGACTGCCGGACTACATGCCCGAACAATAATTTTATTTTGCCACATACATCTGATG
>UYRU01046716.1:0-12966 GCA_900617775.1 Dibothriocephalus latus | reverse complement strand
GTTCACTGTGGCAGTAGACTTGCGCTGTATCTACCACACTCGAATTTTATATCTCATCTTTATAAGATGTTATCACAGAGGCAGGTGGGTCGTTTGGAAAGGGCACATGTTGGTGGTTCGAATCTGACCCATTCTTAGGCATGCCCGAAAACAGGGATTTAAAAAAAATGAAAAGCAGATGTTTGGGATGTGATCGAGTTGGATTCACATAGATGGCCTATTAAGAAAGAACCAGCGCAGTCGGATTCCCAGTCCAACTTTCCGCCACACTATACAAACACAGACTGTGCTGAAGCCAAGGTCTTTGTTCAATCGTCAGTTGGATTCAACAGATCTTCCATTAGTTCATCCTTAGTCTTTTGTATGACATGTTTCTTGTTGATAGGTAGGAGTCACTAGAAAGAATCGATAACACCATCAACTGAATCATTCCGAGAATTAACTTTATGCTTCTGAAAGAAACTGACAATTAGCTCCACTTTCTAGATGTTGTCGTACGGCGGAACACCAAATGGAATATAACGCTCGTCCGCGTACCGTTAAGAAACATATGTGGAATGTATTTCACACGATGAGAGTGACTTACTTTTTATATTTAGAGACACAATTCCTTGACAAATCGGGTTCTAACCTCATTAGCATACAAGAAGCCTAGATCTACGTCAAAAATACCAACATTTGTTTCCAAGGATGGCCCTCTAGCCAACGTAAGCCTAAGTCCCTTTGGATCAGCGGCAAGTTCAATTTCGCTTCATCTTCACTCATCTGATTCGGGTGAAATCATGAAAACACCATTATGTTCCCCCACCAAGCCGACAACGTCTGCTATAGCTGTAAAAACTTGTTAACCTAAGAATATCGCTGGTAAATATAAGTTGTCAAAATCGGTCATGTCATTACCGATGGGAACCTTGGTAACACTTCAGTATCTACAACAGATGCAAACAGTCACGTAAGCACTTTTCCCAAACCAATAAACTGTCCAAGATCCCCACTAAGTTAAGTCTACTAATTATGCTGCCAGTTTTGTCGAAACCATTTACGCCATTTTCACATATACATTTGATTGCCTACTTTTTCCAGCCCATAAAAGAGCCTTCGTTTCTGTGGATTTTATGTTTATATGCCGTTCTACGATAATCCTTTTTCATTTAGCAACCACAGGCCGACATATTGTAGACCAGGGCAATATTAATTTCCAACTTTTGTGTCTCCCCTAAAGTTTTCTTTTTTGCATCCAAGTCTTCCTTTTTTTATAAATATCGATGAGCGTAACCTGCATCTAAGGACTACGCTCAGTATAGCTTCACTGAATGCGAGATCATTTGCAGATAGGAAGACTGAGCTAAGAACAGTAGGTCGTGAGCTTGATCCAGATGTGAATTTTATTTCTGAAACTTGAGCTTACTCTATTTCTTCCGATTCGACGCTCGCAATAGATAATTTTAGCTTGTACCCGCAGGACCGCACTGAAAATCGTGGCGGTGGTTGCATTCTTTATGTTAAATCATCTTTTGCACATTTCCTGTCTCGTCGTTTTCTGGGAATATTTGCTTTGCTTCAGTCATCCTCCTGCACAATAAAAGGGGTAATTTTCTGTGTCTACAATCCCCGTGTTATTCAGGCAATGAAAGTGAGCACTGTGAAATGTTGTACAATGTTTCAGAAGCTCACTTTGGTGTCAAAATAATCATAGGCGATTTTATTCTGCCAGACATGGACTGGCATCCAGATCCCGCTCCGCCAAAACATCAAAAATATTAGTTATTATAAACTTCTCAAACATGTCACAACTTGTCAGTTCAGTGACTAGAAATGACGGCATTTTAGATTCAATTTTTACTGATAAAAATAACCCTCTTTTATGAATTTCCATCTCGTTCCCTTCACTAATTCAGTATTATTTTTCAATCACTTTTTCTTAAAGTCCTGACAGTAAATGCAATAACCTCGACTTTACTAACTCAAACCATGAATTAATAAACGATTTCGAAATCACTCTAGATTGGCATAGCATATTCTCAACCAACGATTTGAACTTTTTCTTTAAGGAAAAACATGGGGCTTTTATTCTACTTAACTTTTTAAATTAACTTAAGCTTCTTCTTCTATTCTACATTTCAGAAGAAGAGGATACGATCACTGGAACAAGAGTTTTATTTTCCTGACGTTTCGGATTCCGTTGGGAATCCTTAATCATAGATGATGGCAGCATACTCATGGTCATCCCCGTCGTCACCCTCATATCGCCCCCTATCTCTCCGAAATTCCGACGGGGGAATCCAGGGATTTGGCTGGCAGGGCTCTTTGAAAAATAAATAACCAAAAAAATTACAGATTTTTGAATAAGCAATCAAATTCCCAACTCTTCATGATATTTTAAAGTTGCGAAAATCCCCGTCTATAGGCGGCCCGATGAGAATTTATCGAAAGCTACGTATGCTCGCCAAATACTTTTCTGAATTCTTCATGAAATGGTTTTTTACTAGGTCGCTCTTGTGATATATGTCGGATGTGTTTTCTAAATCTACATACTTTTCTTCGTAATGATCATTCATCTCTGGTAGTTATCTATTTTCATCTGAGTGAAGCATTCGATGAAGTGCCTCATGGGCGACTTCTAGCCAAATTAGGGTCTACGGGATTTCATAGTCCTCTTACTGACTTTCTTAGATCATATCTATCTATTCGAAAAAAAACGCCGTAGTGAAATCCTCATAGTCAACTGCTACCGCAATTTTAAACGGTGTCCGTGATAGGTACTCTATTGTTCTTGTTTTACATAAATGACTGTTCATTTAGAGTTAATCTATCTCAAGCTTCTATTAATGCAGACGATCTCAAATGTGGTAACTCCTTCCCTAACTCTACGGCCGAGCGATACTTAGAACAAATTCATTCGAATTTGGACGCTATTTAGGCGTGAAGCTCCATATGGCAGATGGAATTCTTCTCAGTGCCGATACATGTGTTTTGGACCTGAAAGGCCGCTACAACACGCTGTTTTTTACGGTTGCCAATAACTGAATATTCTAAATTTAAAAAAATTCCCATCAGAGAATTCAGAAGGGTATTTGGCGGGTTACGTATATTTTCGATAAATTCTCTTCAGGTCAATACATTTATATGGGAGGGTTAAATTGAAACAAGTGATCTTACAAGCTGGGGCCAACCAGAGCGCGGATTAGTGCATGCCGCTAAGTGACTGCGGGTCATGCCAGAGGTGGAGTTTGCACGAAGTTCTTTTGCGCACACAAGGTCAGTTTCACCAAACTTATAGCGGTCGCTTTTGCTGCTGATAGCAGGCGCTGACCCAGTGACCTCGAATGCTCTCCCATCAAGGACTCGAGTTTAAGCTACACCAATAAATTAGATCTTCCACCTCATGCAGATAGAATTACGGCCAAAACTGCTCAAATTTGCTTCTTTGTTCTTTATAATTTCTACCTTCCTGAAATTAAATTAAGGCTTTATCGTAGGTTTGCGCTTTCCATTTCTAAACTACTGTTGTCAATTCACCAGTCTTATGAACGAATATAACCGTTCAAAAATTGAAAATGTCCAAAGACACTTCACAAGAAAACTGCTTTATCCGACATTTCAAAATACTTCCTATTCAAATAGATGCCAACTAACGAAACTGATGTGTCATTGGATAAGGAGATTGGAAGCAGACTTTTGTCTCCTATTTCGCCTTAATAATAACTCAAATCTCCGCAAGATTTCTGTCCTTACTCCCGTCAGTCGTCCTTAAAACCTAAGAAATATCGCATTTATTATAACTCCTCCTGCATCCTCTTCTTCAAAACGCTCTCTGTCCTTTACTTCCAGGTATTGCTTTCTTTGGAATAACTTGCCAATTAGAAATCGGTCGCTAATTTATCTGCTTTCAAGCGAAGACCGCATATTTATCTCAGCACCTATTCTATTAACCTTTAAATCTTCTCAGTTTTTCCAGCAGTATTCTCCATGACGCCAAGAAAGGACCATAGGGAATTTAGGAGATCCTTTTGAAACTATTTTTCTCCGCCTCATGTCCCCCGGGAAACTAGATGTCTCTTGCGTGTACTCAGTCTAAACAGCTCCCGTTTCCTTGGCTACCAACGATCGCCAGAATTCTATTCTGGCTCCTGAGATATCGAGGCCCTACGTCAACTGGTTCTTCTTCGCGAGATTTTATGTTATGCATATAAGCGACCACGAGCGTACTATAGACACAGTTCATTATCTCATTGTAGTATTAGCCTACTCAGCACCTCTATCTTATTTTCTTAATCAGTTTTTTCTACTACACACTTTTTGAAAATGGAGGCCCACCGAACTCTGTCACCATTTTCAGTGTAAGAGTTTCTTTCACTGCCTATTTTCTAGTTCACCATTAATCGCAAAACGTCAATAACTACTGCTCCAAAAGGGAAATTTCTGCTAACATTATTAAACATTTGTACATTTTATCTGCGCACATAGTCGCAATTTTATTCCGGAACTAGGTTTGTTTAGATAGTTTCTTCCTTGCGCTAACAAACCTAAATTCCAAATTCCAAACCCATTCTCTCAAAACAGCAGCAGCGTAAATGGCTTGCTATATCGAGCAAAAATGCGTTGTTCTGACCCGAAATAAATTATCTGCTTGAATAATTTTCGCAAACGTTTACCCTAGAGATTTTGTACACCGATGCAGGAAAAAGGTAGGAGTCCATGAAAACCTAACTAGATAGTTCCAATCAGACAACCACGACAAATACGTCCTTCTATTAGGAATATGTCTGAACTCGAAAGCAAATTAATGAAATAGTAAATTGAAGTATCACACAAGCTGCAGCATATTTAACCACCCAACTTGTACACCCTAAGCATAGGGGTGGCTGTCTCGACAATAAAGAACTCGTGTACACGATCATGTGCGAAAATTGTGATGCCCTATATTGTAGTAAATATTCCAAGCTACTTTCCTAGATCGTCTTCAAAGTTGAGTTAATATGCAAAGAACAATAAATACTTCAACCGTACTGTGTGACCACAAATTGGCGGCTGCCGTTCATGTCGGTCAATCGGGTCTCGACACTTCCACTTTCCCTATGATAATTTTACGCGGCGTTTAAGTCAAGTTGACGATTTATGCATGAGACAACCGAGAGCATGGCCTCAAGAAGCTTGCTGCGTCTATTGGAGGGTCGAACGTTGACAATTTGAGGGGTGTCCTATGTGAAGGCGTGTCCGGTATCGAAGGCATGCTTAGCCATTTTGTACAGACGGTCAGGCCTCTTCTCTGCTACTTGATGGACGCCGATGTGTGTGGAGGCGGACTTTCCCGTTTGGCTAGGATCCTCAAGTGCCTTTCCAGTTCAGGCACATTCCTAATATAAAGAGGCTGTCAAATCGAGAGAAATTACTTGCTTGAATTATTTTCACAGATAGTTACCCTATAGACTTTGTACCCCGATGCATACGGCGAGAGGCCGATGGAACGTAACGCGTGTCCGCTTACCGTCGAGAAGCATATGGGAAAGGTATTCTACATAATGCGAGCAACAAGAAAGAGTAGCGTCGGTGGCTTTCTATATCATGCAGAAACACAATGTTCTGACAAAGAAAGCTCCAAATCGAACTACATTACCTACGTGAATTATTTTCCCTAAAGCTTACATTAGAGACATCGTTCGCCGATGCATTAAACAACAAGAATCCACAGGAAGTTAACCTGATAGTTTTAATCAGGCGCCCAAAACAAATACATGGCAAATCTTTGCTTATATTAATGATTTGTCTTAGTTTGAAAGGCACTTGAGGAAATAATAAGCTAAAAATAGCACACAAAGAAACGAATTCTATCCATACAGGTGGTAAATCCTAAGTTTAAGGTTGGTCAGCTCGACAAAAAAATAAGTCATCTACAAAGTCCCATGCGAAGCTTGTGATGTCATATATTGTAGCCAAACGGGAATGTCCGCCTCCACACGCATCCGCGTGCATCAACTGGCGGTGAAGAGGCGTGGCCCTCTGTTCGAAGTGGCCAAGCATATCCAAGCAGAGCACGTGGCGCACAAGTTAACGACTAATTTCCTACCGAGCTTGTACACCATAATCATAGGTTTGGCTGTCTCGACAAGAATTATCGCCCACAAGATACCATGCGAAGTTTGTGATGCCATATATTGTAGACAAACGCCTTCTTTTGAAGAATAGTAGTCCTCTTACTACATTTACGCATGCGAGCAGGCAACCTGGGCTGTGTACCGGGAAATGTCACGTGTAAATATACGGGGATTATGACGTCATATATTCGCCAGCGTTAAAATTTGCGCCATTTTTCGCAAAAAATGCATTTTGAAACTTACGGAAATGACCTTGGATGAATTTGATCGTGACCTTCGAAGCATCACCTGATGTTACCTTCCTTTTGCATTCGGTTATTACATTCAGCTGTAGCGTTAAAAGTTTAGCAAGATGCATTTGGAGGCGGTATATCAATCCTGTCACTACCGGTATAAAAGACACACATGATCGAGCACCGGAACAAATTTTACTTGATTCTGAGCTTTCGGGCCCCTGCAAGAGTCCATCGTCAGAGATGGGAAAACAGCAACAAATGGGGTGGCTACTTGTGGCGTGTGTACAATAACTAAAATTTGAACGTGTAGAAAATCAATAATTGTGTGTTTATATCGCCGACTCGCGACTGTTGACTGTGTTAGCCTGTGCCAGTAGGCAAGATCGGCATGTTGGGTGGGAATATTTATAGAAATAAAATAAAATCTTCAACGAAAACAAGCAACAGTTATGGGAAAGGGGCAATCAAAAGTCATAAGAGAGGGGAAGGAGGATGAGAGGAGAGTGGTTGTGGAAAAATTGATAACTGTTAGGCTTGGGCGCCAAATGGCCACGTCAGCACCGAAAAGGAGGTGATTATGGACGATGTTGGGCCAATTAATTACGGCGGGCGTCTGGATGTGATCGTTTGTAATAGCGTAAGGCCCTGTACGCCGGCGCCAATTCGACATATCTGTTGACAGAATTCCCATACGTGGACCAGGCTTCGATGAATACTCTGCTCGTCTTGTTTCCCGCGTGGGCGAGTATCTTGACGGCAGCAAAGTTGAACTCATGGCCTATTTCGTAGGTGTGAGCTGCAACTTGTGATTATTCATCGCCTCGTCGCACGGCATGCTTGTGTCCACGTATGCACGATCCGAGCATGCGTTCAGTTTGACCTGTATAATTCCAGGGACCGTTTAGGCATGGGATGCGATATACTACTCCAGATTGTTCATTCCGCGTAAGCCGGTCTTTTATTTTCATCACCCTGCTGCGCATGGAAGCTTTGGATTTGTGTGCAATTTCAACACCTAGTCTCGCAGCGATGTGCTCAGTCGCTTCTGAGACGTCCTTTATGTATGGCAGAGCGTTCCATATCCTCGGTGGTTCTTCTGTTTGGTTCCTCCGGGGCCGAACGCGTAGGCATCGGTTTATAAATACTTTTAGACAACCGTTCCGCATGAACTGGTCGCGGAGATATCTTGCCTTGCGTACCTTTTCCTTGGTTTACTGCAGTGAGTCTGAATCCTTTTGAAGAGTATTTTTGCACCGCTCCGTTTGTGAGCAACTGGATGGTTACTGTGAAAACTGAGGAGTTGTGTTGTGTTCGTCGCCCTCCTGTAAACTGTCGTCTCGATCTCACCGTTCGGTGTTCTCTTGATGAGGACATCAAGGAAAGGCAGCTGCTGCTCTTTTTCTTCTTTCCTTGTAAAGTGTATGCCAGGGAAGATTCCATTGAGGAAGTTATGAAAGTTTTGCAGCATGCTCTTCTTGATGATAACAAACCTGTCGTCCACGTAACGACGCCAAAAGACGGGTTTGTATTGGGTGAAGGCGGTGTTTTCTAGCTCTTTTAGGACCAGTTCTGCTACTAAACCAGAGATCGGGGATCCCATCGGAGTACCTTTGATCTGTTTGTAAGTTTTTCCGGCAAAAGTAAAGTATGTTTTGGTAGAATTAGAATAACCTCATGATATGTTCAATTTTGAGTGGGCTTTGGACCTCATCATATGCCTCTTCAAGTCTCTTGTGTAAGATATTGTGCGCCAGTTTTTGCGGTATGGATGTGAACGATGAAGTCACATCGAAAGAGACCATGATTTCGTCCGATTGAATCTTCCGACCTCGGAGGTCCTCTAGGAATCGAGAGGCTGATTGAACTGAGGTAGTCGATTTGGTTTGGAGGAATTTCAGTTTTCTATACATCCACTCTGCCAAGTTATATGTAGGGCTGCCTTTAGGGCAACGATTGGCCGAAGTGGAACATTCAGTTTTTGGATTTTTGGCAGTCCATAAAATCGAGAAAGAACAGTATCCGTTACTTTCATTTGGCGCCACTCATTTTCCGTGATCACATTCTTGCGCCGGTATTCTCTGAGTAGTTTAGTCAGTCGCTCGGATACTGCTTTGGCTTGCGAGTTCAGCGTTGGTCGGTAAAATTATCTGTCGTCAAGAAGAGTCTTATCTTTGTCATTGTAGTCTTGTCGATTCATCACTACAGTTGAACGTCCCTTATCAGCAGGTAAGATGATAATACTATCATCTTTCCTCAGTTCTTTCATGGCTTTTGACTCACTTTGCGAAATGTTCCTGGTTGGTTTATGAGCCATAAGCAAGGGGGTCACACGTTGTTGTACTGAATGTTTTGTGTCATCGGTTGCCTCCGTTTTCACCAACATCGCTTCTACGGTAACAATGAAGTCGAGTGGGTCGGCATCTGCGGTGTTAAAACCGGCTTCGTGCTGAAGCACGTGTAACTGCTGCTCTTCTAGTTGTTTCGACGAGAGGTTGTGGACTACGTCAGAGCTCGTAGTGTCTGTGAGTTTCGATTTATTCAGCTATCTCCAAAAATACACAAACCGAATGTCCAACTTCGGCCAATCTTTGCCCTTAAAGGCAGACCTATAACTATTTCTATATCTTATAACGGAAGGTTGGACAATTAAGCTCATTCGTTAACTTACGTTCGGAGTTCCACGATAAATAAGGGAATTAATAGAGCATAGTATGAAAAAAGAACTTCGGAAAATCGAGTTGTACTCGTAAATATTCGAAAAGGTATCACTTGTTCGTGCACAGAGTAAATGAAAAATTTAGTCTGACAACGAACAAGTGATACCTGTTCAAAAATTCACGTTTACATCTCGATTTTCCTTATATCTTCTTTCTTTTCGGCATATCATCTCGGAATGCAGCTTACTTCAATTATCTAGAGAATAATATGCATAATAAATCCTAAAAACGCACTTTCTGATCCTTGGCTTCAGTATCCTTAATATGTCACGGGGTACAAAGATAATCTTCGGATATCGTGAGGGTTTTTAAGCAAAAACCTTGGTGATTAGAAAAACGAGGTTTTTTAATGTTCGAGATGCGTATGACCATGACAAATGTGAATGTAGGATCTTCTGGTTTTTCAGGTCAAACCAATAGAAGTATGTTTAATACTTTATGATGTTTCGACCTTAGTTAAAGAAGATGTCTGCATTGTGCCGCACTACAGGCTGATTTTGGGAGATGGACTCATGCCTGAGTAAGTTTATAGTGGCAGTAGACTTCGCTGTATCTACCAGACTCGAATTTTATATCTTATCTGAATAATATGTCATCACAGAGGCAGGTGGGTCTGTTGGAAAGGGCACATGTTTATTGTGTGAAGTTAACCAATACTAAGGCAAGCCATAACATTCGCTGGTCTGCCCGAAAACAAGTATTTTAAACAAAATGAAACTAGGTGGCTTGTATTTCATTGAATTGGATCCTCACAGATGGCACATTTAGAACAAGCCTTGGCAGTCTGGTTTCCATTCCAGCCGTCGGCCAGTCTATACAAACACAGACTATCCTGAAACCGAAGTCTGAATTCAGTCGTCAGTTGGGTTCGACGAATCCTCTTCCATAAGTCAATCCTAAATTGTGTGTAGGACATGCAGACGACGGGTTTGTGGTCATTAAATACGACTATTTCGAAATACCGGTGTAGCCAAAGAAAGCAAAGGATTTATAAGGTTCGAGACGCGCTTGAACACGGTTAATGTGAATGTAAGATTTCCTGGTTGTTCAGGTCACGCCAATATACGTATTTTTAATATTATATGACGATTCGACCTTGGTTACCGAAGATGTCTACATTATGCCCACTTCTGGCTAATAGTAGGAACAAGCACTCGCGCTTTAATAAGTAAATAGTGGCAGTTGCCTTGCACTGTATCTACCACACACCATTTCTCTCCCTCACCCAAGTCAATTGTTATGACAGAAGCAAGAATATCGTTTGGCGAGGGCAGATGTTGCTGGGACGGCGTTAACTCATACTTATGTAAACTATAACATTTGCTGGTTTTCCCGCCAACAGAGATTTAAAACAACAAGCAATGTGGGTGTTTTGGATGTCATCGGGTTGGATTCACGTAGATGGTACATTAAGAAAGAACCAACGCAGTCTTCTTCCCGGTCCAGCTTTCGGCCACTGTATACAAACACAAGTTGTGCTGAAACCGAGGTCGTAGTTTAATCGTCAGTTGGATTCGACAGATTTTTTTCCGTTTGGCCATAATATACAGTATCACAGGTTTCTCGTATGATAGTGTAGAGGGCTTCTTTCTTGTCGAGACAGCAAAACCTATGCTCAAGGTGTACAAGCAATGTAGTTTAAATAGTCTTTGGCTTGTACGCCATCTTAATGTCCTATTTCCTTAAGTGCCCTTGGAGTTCATAGGAATTCTTAATATAAGGACGTATTCGCCATGTATTTGTTTTGGGCGGCTGATTGAAAGTATCACTTCATTCTTCTATAGACTCTAATTGGGTCATGCATCGACGAACAAAGTCCCTAGGGTGACCTTTTGGGAAAATAATTCTAGCAAGTAATTTATTACGATTTGCAGCCTTCTATGTGAGTGCAGTTACCAAATTAGCTTAATTGTGCAAACTTTCGTTAAACCATAATGACGTAGCCTTTATATTAATCCAAGGTAGTGATTTTTTACTTGTGCGTTTTATGTTCTCGAGTTATTCCGACGCTTACTTGAGAGATGGTCAGAATCGTAAGTTCTGTAAACTAGTGTTATATACACATGAGGTACATAAGTTGATCCAGGATCTTGTGAATGCTAGTGGCAGGCATGATAGACATCTCACCGGAAGCATTTTATTGACTTTTTAACGGCACCGCTAAGTGCAAAAGGATGTTAAGATCACGTGCTGCTTCGCATTCATCCAAAGCCACTTTCTTCGTACGCTAACTAATAAAATACTTTTTTAAGGAACACCGACGCAAATTTCATCGTCGGCGAACATATGACGTCAGGATCCCCGTACAAATGCACACTTAATTTCCTGTTACATAAAATCAGCCTATGCTGCTTCCCCACGTTAAAATGCAGTAAAAGGATTACCATTGTGATTAAAATATACGGCATCACAAACTTCACATGGGATCTTGTGGATGACTTTTCTCTTATCGAGATAGCAAAACCTATGTTTAGCGTGTACAAGCCGAGAAGTTTATATAATCATTGGCTTGTGCGCCACTTTAATTTCCTACTTCCTCAATTTGAGACAGTTTCTTAAAAGTAAGGAAGAATTTGCCAAGTATTTGTTTTGGGTGACTGATTGGAACAACTTTCTTAGATGTCTGTGGACTCTTGTTGAATAATGCATCGGTGTACAGGGTCTCTAGGATAACCTTTCTGGGAAAATAATTCAAACAAGTAATTTCGTTCGATTCGGTGGCCTCCTTATAATAGGAATATGGCTGAACTCGAAACACTCTTGAAAAACATATGCGAAGCTCATGCTGCCATATATGATAGCTAAATGTGAAAGTCCACCTCCACACGTATCCGCGAACATCAGCTGTCAGTTACGAAGCATGCCCGTTTTTCCCATGTGGCCATCCTTATTCTCGATACGGGGCACCCCTTCGCATGTGACAAACCTCTCATCACCTCGCCCCCAAAAGGCCTAGAGTTTATTGAGGCCACGCACTTGGATGACTCATGCATCAGTCGGCATATTGGGTCAGATGCCGTGTAAACCTTCACAAGGAACAATGTGTGAGATGAGACCTCATCGATACAAACTGATGCAGATGGCAGGCGCCAATTAGTGGTCACACAAATCGTCTATTTATTTTTTCAGCATGATTGAAAGTTTAATTGTTCCTTGCACTTTATCTCAAGTCTGACTACAAACTGGTTTACAAGTTTTGAACAATCACCGAATAATTCTAATTTTTCTTCCAAAAGTACGTATTTCCTTCGAGAGTCTATATTGCAAAAACGTTGTACCGTAATCTTGGACATATTGTCTAGCTAACAGCACAGACATGCGTTTCGCCGTTGTTTCTGTCGTTGTGTGACGCAGCAACGAGAGTCTTGACACCTCAGACTGTCCCCAACTTGCTTCATGCAATATCTGATATACGAACTCCAGATACTAATCAAGGGAATTAGTTTGGAGTTCTTTTTGCTCAAGAACTATGTAATAACAAGATATATGCTCTCGCCGATGGCTTATGCAACTCACTTGTCCCATATTTATATTCTTTTACCTTACCAGTGAATGGTGTGGTAAAAGGGGCCAAATTTGCCAAATTTAATCATACAGTTTCATGGCAAAAAATTCTAGGTGAGAGAACCTACTGGGATCATATAATTGTCCTTACTTATTATAACCATCTACTTACAGATTTTAAGTAGGTTGAATTACCCACAATCTTCCAGGCTTGTGCATGCAGGCCGTCGACCCAGTAGGGGTTGGATGATGGCACTAAACTACAGAGAGGTCTTCGGAAGGCCACCGCATACAATGACCACTTAAGTCATTATATTAAGCAAAAATGGCCTATCAAATTAACCACGGAAATAATTTTTTACTTGCTAATTTAAAGTTGAGTGAGTTCCACAACCTTCAACTTCTGTACTTGTT
>UYRU01046704.1:1799-14393 GCA_900617775.1 Dibothriocephalus latus | reverse complement strand
TCTTTCGCATATGTCGAAATATTGCATGATCAACGGCGTCTACTGTATTTTACTGAATTAGATCCTTCATAAAAAACTGTTTGATAAAGTAACAAAAAATATATTGAGGCAGCGAACTGAACTGTTTATGAAATCAGGCGTGTATACTAGGTTACCCATGTGATACCGTCAGTCAGAATGTATCCTGTTGACTTTGCTTTTGGTCATGTGCAAACCATGAAGGTTACTCATAAAATATTTTATCGGAGAAACGTTGCGGTGGTTTGACTGGCCATGGAAAATAACGACGTTGCAATAGGTAAATTCCATACAAAAAGGTCAACGTTGTGGCCTCAAGATATTGAGAAGAGGAATAAAAATAAAACAAGGAGGAGGAGTTGAGCAATGCACGTTGGGTGCTGCATTCGGTTGAATGAATGCCATTTCGTTGGACTACCCAGTTGCTGCGCATATCTTGTTCGTACGGTAGCATATAAGCGGTGTGAAAGTCTTCTTTTTTATAACTGTTCAATAATGGGAAATACCATTTCTGAATTTGAGGCACCTTAACAACTGTCATGAAGATTAATGTCAGAATATAAATTGGCGAACATACGTTCGTTTTCAATAAATTCTCGTCAGGCATTTATATTTATGCGGGTTCGTAGAAACATAATGCGGTTTTCAGTAGTCAAGGCCTGTGCACTGTTCTCGAGTACTCCCAGCCTATAGAGATAGAGCAAGGACAATCTGCTAGCCCAGACCCATTATATGTGCATATGTTTATTTACCTAGTCCTGTAGAGCAGGATATATTGCACGTATGAGCTGGCGTTTGTCCAAAAGTGTACGAGATCACACTCCATCAAGGTAAGGACAGGACTAACTTTTTGGTATATACAGTTTCGGTCTAGCGCACCTGGTAGACGCAGAATATCATGTGGAGGCCAAAAAGGCCTTTCGAGTGATCTACAAGGTGCCCTCAACTTATCTAAATTACCTTGGAAATCGTCTGTTAGCTACGACATTGGGCTACGCCGACCGGTCGTGTGCGTCCAAAATAGCTTTGTCGCGGCGCCGCAGTTACCATGGCCAAAGACCGTTAATACAACAGCCAACAGCTTAGAACCTCGCTGGACTACCAGTTCCCCTATCTTTAATCAGATTTGTGACCCCGTTTATCCCCTACCCCCCATCTCCCCTGACAGCCGCATTTTTTTACCAACCCGCATAGTTTACTTACTTAATTACCATATAAATGTAAAGGCCTGACGATGAATTATCGAAAACGAACGCAAGTTCACCAATTTATCTTCTGAAAATTTGAATGAAAATCTTTGCAAATGTAAAACAATCCAAAGACAAATGTGCCAGCTCTTCTTTCTGCGCATTCAGAGGCAGATAGCTGGCGACCGATGATTTCGTTCAAACTGGTTCAACAAAAGCACAGACTTAGAGATTCTAGGGAGAAACGAGTTGGGCAAACTGTTAAAAGTTGAGTCCTCCTAAACGTCGACATAAAGTCTTCGTGCTGTCACTTCTCAGTGCGCAAATGGTGACATGCCGCACTCATAGAGAACGTAATTCACAAAACATTTCAATGTTTACTAAATACGCACCGCTGTGAAAATTTTTGAGCGAAATTGCATAAGTGCAAACATTGTTGTTGACTGTCACTCCTATAGGTTACTTTGAAGGCAAATCAGTTTAATATTGTTAGCACATGCTTTCGAACACTTCAGTAAAACAAATTACTCAACATTCCTCCAGAAGTTACCCGACAACAATATTTATCTTTATACATACTGCCTCCCGTGAATACCGCTTATGCATACAACGCAAATTTTTCTTCAAAGCACTCAACCAGGTGCCTGGTTGTCAATAATATAATAGTCTCGTACACTAGTATGGTCATCCATAATGTTTTTTTTAGATGATGTTAGGTGTGTTGTAATGTACTTACTTTGCAAAGATTAGCCAAATGCTTTCAGGACCAAAATCAGCTGGGTAGATTGTTAAAGGATAGTAAGCCCGATCTTCAAATAAGGTATTGGTTGGTTACTATTTTCAATCTTTTGACATCTGTCATACATTAAGCAAATCCACTAAGAGTAAATAAGAAGACCCTATTTCAATCAGAAATGCTAAATTAGGAATAAATTTATCTTTGGAAAATGTTCACTTACTTATGTTTTCCTGCGCTGTTTGCAGTTGTCCTTCTTAATTAATCATTTTTTTCACAAAACAAGTTGGATTTTAGGGGCAAGTGCGGTAAATTTACATGCCCACTTTCCATTTCAGTTTCACGTTCTTGATGACCGGGCGCTGCATGTTAGAAATGGAAAGTGCCTCGTGCAGGGTAGAGAAGTTGGCAAACCGTGCTCGATTACGAAATGTATGAGAAGTTTTATTGTTATATAAATTACGTTTATATTGCATTTGCAGACCGAGTTTCCTGTAGGTGTTTACAATACCACTGTATTATTTGTCTCATGCAGCATTACGAATAATAAATACATATACTAAAAGAATGTCTAGACATACATTGCCAACGTTCAATCGCCGAGTGGCACAGGCTTATGACTTTAAAGGAATGAGGGGGTACTCTGGCGTATGCTGTTGTCATTAGTAGATATTCCAACTGCAGAACTTAAGACTTCTTAAATTACAACTCACAAATAGAAGTCAATTACATAAGCTGAAAACACACAGACGCCGTTAAAAGGTCTACTTTGTTTGAGAATATTGCGCGAAGACGTTGTGAATGCCTCATATGTGGCCAAGGTCGGACGACTAGTTTTTGCGTCAGGAATGACGGGTTGAATGTACGGGTCGTGTGTTACATTGAGACACCTCTGAAGTATCCATGAAAGTATAACCTATGATGGTCTTGAAGTTCAAAATGCAATGTGCTTTTCAGTATAGTTAAGCATATTTAGGATAACAGGCATTGCTTTTGAAGACCCCTTTACAAGCAGTTTACAAAATACATTCAAGGAAAACAAATGAAATTATTATTTTATTGTAAAAATTGAGAAACATATTTTAATCTATATTTTAATCGATATTTTTTTTGTGGAATTTGACCACAGTCGGCCGGTTGATGTAAGAACTATAAAATATTCATTTTTAGAGATATTTGTTTTCCAGCGTTTCACGAGCTACCGATTTTCTTCCATAGCTTCCTCTGGATTTGTGACTGAAATCCAACTATCCTCCGTGATCGACCATACGTTATTAGTCATAAAGGGCCGCAGTTGGTACACGACATTTTTTGCCCCGAAGTGCGTATTTCCGAAACAAATTCCAGGTAATACCATATTCTCCGAATTTTCTCTTTTAATGGATGTTTATCTGAGCCACTTTGTAACCGATATTAAGTAATAAGGCGTTCGCCTATCTCCCTCTCCATAAGGCTTACCTGACGAGGGTGTTTACTTAAAAGTAAACAGTATGTCGTAGAATAAATAGTTTTTATGAATTCTTAATATTATGGAATGTAAGCGAACACACGCAACAAGTTAATACTCACCAGCATGCTACAATTGTTTAAAATACCTATTCCGATGATGAAAAGTATGTACCATTGTGTTAAAGGCGGACCTATTGTGGAACCCTCGCTACCACTCGCTCGTTTTCTGAAGGGCAAACAAGAGGTTAATATAACCTTTGCAGCGCTTTTTGACCCATCGAATGCTGCGGTAAGTCAATATAGTGTAACGATTATATAATTTGATTTAAGCAATTGATAAACGTGCAGCATTCTAATTTGTCAGTCAACAGAGAATGCATACTTTTTGACGAGCTACTCTTTGGCCGCCTGTAGAAGTGCCTATGCTCTTGCTACTAAGGAAGTATACGTTTGTCGCATTGGTTTGCGAGCCTTTATGATTAAAATATATGTTAAAGAAAACATGCATACATATTTTTTTCTCACTTCATAAAATATTATGAATAAACTTTTTACGGTCCTCAAAATTCGCATAACAAGATAAACCCCGAAAGAGACATTTCTGTGGCGTAGTTACCATAGGCGAAACTAGCCAACGTAACCGCACGCGCCGTACCACTGTTCTCGGAAACGTGTCCCCCGTAAACGGAAAAGTCCCCAGTTCAGCAAAGCAGGCGCAGGCGCAGATGTAAATAAACTAAAAATTAGTGATAGTGTGAACTCAAATGTGTACCTGCCCTTATGTACAGTAATGATGGAACGCCTACTTGCAGCAGAGGTGTTCCTGGAAGGCTAACATACCCCCCCTCCAAATTCAAACACTAACCGAAGTAGAATGTTATCCCTCATAGATTCAGGATCATTGATCATGGGGTCGATATGCATTTAAGACACCGGGGCTTTAAAAAACCAATGTTCTTACTGTCAAACATACTGCTTCCGAACTAGGCAGATTAGCGGGTTTTCTGAAACAAGTAACCTCCTAGCTACTTATGATGTTAGTTACGTAAGTGTGAGTCGAAATTGCAAAGAGGATCAATTGTTAAAATGCACGTGGAACTTGGTTAGCAAACATACTAATGTTCAAACGTGTTTAGGTATGTAAGATGCGATAGACGTCAGCAAAGTAACCGAATTTATTAATTCTGACTTGATATTTAAGTTTTTTGCTTTGAGTCGTATATATTCCTACGGTTTTTGAATTTTCAGAGAACTATACACAACGATGTTAAACTAATTTGTCGGTGGTGGGGCTTAAGGACAATTGAAGGCAATGCCAAATTCTGTCGTAAGTTAAGGTGTAAGGATTACTTATTGCGTTGTGTACTTAGACCTTTGTAAATAAGAAAATAATTACTTACGGTTTTAAATAAATACAAGTATTAATATTAAAAAAACATTCAATCGTGATAGAGACTGCTTGTTTGTAGATATACGACGGATTGTATTCCATTTAAAGTTTACCCTTGCCTGTGAACTGGTTTATTTTGCTTCTCATGCATTATGATGAAATGGAATTTACGACATGAATACTTAGGTATATTTTTAAAATTCCTATTGGTCTTCTCCGAAGAGACAAGGCAATATAATTTGCTTTTCCTAGTAATAAAAACAGGCACCTACCAATAGTGGATTAATGAAAGATTAATTACGAAGACGTATAATTAGGTTTAACTCCAATCAATTACCTGCAATCAGGAAAGTCGTCGTCAAGCCACAACAAATAAGGTTCTGCAGTACTGGATGGCATAATTCAGCTTTGCCAGAGCCGCAGAGACATATCTGCCAGTTGTAAACTAAAGTTCGAGTAAACCGCGATCGGACATTATAATATCTTTCTACCCAACCAACAGACAGAAATCACACAAAAGTACTTGTGGTTTGGGAAATTGTCGGGAAGGTCAATCTCAACTGTAGCGTTGACGCAGTAACTGTACTGAAAGCGCAATAATCATCACGATCCAGTTCCCTTGTACAGAATGGGACAAACGCCAGTAGGAGTCATGCATCCTCCACAGAAACCCAGGGAATGCAGACATGGCCATCCTTTTCTCCCCTCTCTTTGCCAGTAATGTCCATCTGTATATATATAAGTAACTGTGACGGAATACATATATAAAATGCAAGGAATTGACGAAATCTGGGTTGGATGGGGTAAAATTCTGTCATTATACAGCGTTACTTTAGCAAATCAACGAACGAGTTCAAGAATGATAAATATATAATTTAATTAGGTCTTTCTGGTTGTCTACTCATTAGTCAATTACTTTGCGTTTTCATTAGTCCTGCTGCCTTTTGGAATTAGTGCCTAGCGGTATCGTATAATACTGGTAGGACGGTCTTACGGTTGATCGAAAACAAGATAATGATTTGTTTTATTTCACTTAAGAACTGATGTCCCGGAATAACGGCAAGGAATTGTGGTTCACTGGGATATTTCGCAGAGACAACCAAGAAAGGAACACTTATGAATGGTCTGCTAGAGGTAGTAACCCTCTTACTGTTTCTATCGATTGGATGCAAGCAGGTAAGATTTTAATTTCCTGTAATTTATGATCATGCGTTAACAGTTGACGTGGCTTGGCTTCAAAATAATCGTACCTAGAATCATTCCCCCATTGTGTGAGTTCAGAACCAGAGGTATATTACGGGTGTATTTTAAATATTACTATTTCTTCTTACCTCTCAGAGTTGAAGTTATTGTTTGAGAATTCGTAAGACGTGGCCAATATCTCAAGAGGATAAACCAAGAACATGTAACCTTGAAACATTTGGATAGCAGTGACATATTCCAGTTTCACCTCCCAGTTTTGAATCCGACTACCTATAGGCAGTGCATTTTATTTGTTATTTTAGCGGCTACTTTAACTTTTCAGATAAAAATGCAGCAAGAATGGGTTAAGGATACACTAATGCTTATTTTGCTGGTTTCACGTCAGCACGTTTTGTCAAAGACTTCTGCATATGCCGTTTAGTAGTAGATAAACAGTTAAAATTCAGGAGACTTAAAATCGCAAGCGTAATCCTACAAGGCTCAGTCTATGCCACGGATATCCAAGGAAACCCTGCAATAAAATGAATGATCTTCCTTTTGTAAAGTATAATGGTAGTTGATGAAATAGAATGGTTTTGGAATATCGATCTTATATATTTGCTTTTTTAAACGAAGCACCCCCGTCGGAGGATCAAGTCTGCACACGTGAGTTGACACTCACTTAATGCATCCTCGCTATCATTTGTTACTTTGCTTTCTAAACTCCGCGACCATGTTTATACTGTGCACTTTCGTAATTATGGTAGATTAGGGGGTATAACGTTGCATGGACCCGGAAGTTTTGATAATACTGGAGACCACACAGCATTATCAAGGCGACGGAAGTACTCTAAAGAATATTGCTTTGGTTATATACCTTGTATTTTTGAAACTCTGTACACTAATAAAAAGTAGATTTCTGCCTGAATGGCAAAGGGTGGTTAATGGGGAAATGTTTACGTTCTAGGTGAGTTGTCTCGGCTACCCATTTTCAGAGAGTGAATATTGTGGCTCCCGGTTCTCGCTGGATGCCACTCTTTTCTTCAACCTACGTAGTCTACTAATGCGACGGGGCCGCTCTATGTTTCTCGCGTCTCGCATTTGACATCCTTTTTGAACATGTCTGTCGCTGGGGCGCCAGCGTTTATCTGTATAATGGTGGCCATGGTCTAGCTCTGACCCGTTTTATGGACATGCGCATTGGACCTATGTGTGTGTGTGTGTCGTAGGTCTTGGTGGATCAAGAGTCCCCGCCGGAGTCCAAACTGGTTGTATTTGGAGGACCGAGAAAAGCCGCGACCTAAACTGGTTTGATCCAAAGGTCCACGCTGGTGCGTTGAGTGCGTGGCCGGGAATGGCATTCGAAAATATGCCGACAGTGATGCAGACAGACACCACAATCGGAACAGCTGTCGGACGCGGACGCGTAGAGCCGGCGTTAGTACTGAAGAAGCACCAGGTGAGTAGCCACTGCGTACAGCGAGTGACCTTCGGGAGTTGTTGTACCGATGCCGTAATTGGAGGTGGAAAGCCGCCCAAAAGGACCGTGGGATGGCAGCTTGGTTTTGCTTCGACAACGACTCTCCGGTGACGACGCTGGAAGCCTTTCACGATGACTCTACCATCAACGGGTAGATACGAGAGACACGATGCGACAGCTTCCTTGTGGAAAACTCTAGTAGACGGCCGAACACTGTGCCCAGGTTAAGGAGCGTGGAAATGGTGGTGATTAGGATGGTCCTGTTGCGAACAGGTTGACAAAAACTGCTAGCCTAAGAATGCATTTTGAGAGGGGATCGGCAGGGCAGAGGCCGCAATGGTAAGATTGAACGAAGGGGAACATCTGGTTCGTGTAATTTTAGCAGAGCGTATAATCGCGCCTTGGCAGCTTCGATGGACTTTGGCATGTAACACGTGCTTGTTTGTTATGACCTTTTCTTTTATTAGTCGACCCACAGTTTTGCTCACTTTTGCCAGTAGTGGCTTCAGGCCGGTATTATTGTTGACTCTTTAAGACTTTCGATCAGTGAGATGTGTTCGAATTGTGTTTTGGTAGTCAACTTTCTCGAGTACAACAGTTGTCTGGTCTTGTTTGGCTGGCAAAATAACTATTTGAGCGCCTGTTTTTAACTGTTGTGGGTCTTTTGTTGTCTTCTGTGACATTCAGTTTGACAGCCGGCATTCGCCAAGGCCCCGGCAACCAGTTACTACGAGTTATAGAGCTCATACTATTCAGAAGTGTTATGACCTTTTCTTTTATTAATCGACCCACAGTTTTGCTCACTTTTGCTAGTAGTGGTGGTATCGTTGACTCTTTAAGACTTTCGATCAGTGAGATGTGTCCGAATTTTGTTTTGGTAGTCAACTTCCTCCAGTAAAACAGTTGCTCGGTCTTGTTCGGCTGGCAAAATAACTATTTAAGTGCATGTTGTTTTTTAACTGCTGATGGCCTTTTGTTGACTTTTGTGTCATTCATTTTGACAGCCGGCAACCGGCGACCAGTTACAACGAGTTTTAGAGCTCATATCATTGAGAGTTGCCGACGTGCAGAAGCTCTATATATTGCAACAGAAGCTCTATATATATACATTGCAACTTTATAATAAACGTGTATAAAGTAGTTGATGTGGTGTTCGAGCAGTGGGCGATTCTCTGGTATAGAACGTGCCATTGCCAAGCGTTCGTTAACATAAATATCATTATGTATTGAAAAAACTAGTCATCAACTTATTATTTCAACAAATTACCTTACAAAAACCATCAAGTGTACTTAATTTAATAGAAGAGTCGAAAACTCATTAAAAATTTCTCGGATACCGACGTTTACTTATTTCGCCGAACACAACTATTGAGGAAAATATTTTTAAGACTGTGTCCTTACAGGACCAAAATGTCTAGCAAATATGTTGCACATTAACGCGCATAAATACCCATTCTGAGTAAAACTTTCTAAATAAGACTGCATTTAATAATTGGTCGTCATAGATGCTAAGTAATAAGACCCATAACGCCGGGAGCACATTGCAGTTACGGTCAATCTGCATGCATTCCGTCGTGCATAGCACTACGTACACTTATATGAATACAGGGAGGAAAGGACAGATATGAAACCCTCTGTACCCCAAACCAATTTTTCAAGTAAAATAAGTAGACGGGCATCCGCATTTGACCAATATCGAGTAAACCTTTCAACTCAAAATTTACCTTCATTGTAATTATGCTTAGAATAGGAGTGAAAGTGGACAAAGAACAGCAGGAGCACTTAATTATACGAAAATTTAACTAGTGCTGCTTTCGCAGCATGAGGCAAAAACTTGGAGCAACAGCGCGCATCCTCGCATTTAGAATCTCTTGCAGAAATGCTGCCAAATAGTAGCTATAAAAAACCAGTTTAGGTAATAATTTATAAGTAGAACCAAATATCCTTTTGCGAGAACATCAACCTTAAACAGTTTAATTCAATAAACGTTTTATGAGCAGTAATGAACACTAAACATTCACTATCAATCGATATTTTTTACCTTTTCAAGATGCAAAACCCGACTTTGCCGCGCAGGCGATGGCCGCAGTGCAGGCTAGTACGCTTCTTGTGCATAATCCTCATGCTTCTCATCATCAACACCATAATAATTATCGTCATCATCATCACTATCAGCGCCGGCAACATTGGTGCTAAGCAGTTAGCTGCCTTTATGTAGGTTTAAGAGCAGAAATCAAATGCGATGGGTTAACATTATTCAACCCATTTGTTTACCTTTTTAAGATCCGAAACTGGATGCTGCCACGCCAGCAAAACTCGATGTGGAAGCTAGTACGTTTATTGTTCATACTTTTCCATGTTCAGACTGCTGGTAGACATTCCGCAGATAACGTTCAAGTGTTGATTTGCAAAATCCATCCGCATTTATTTCAGTGAAATACGTAAAAGTGATCTGCTTTATATCCAATTTATCTCAGTAGAAATATATTCACATATAAAGAAAAAGGCGTGAACACTGGATGGCTCCTTGAATACGTGGCCATGAATACATGGAGGGCAGTGGCTGGGTTACAGGGATGGCATTCATGATTAGGGCACGCTAACGCCATCTCCTCGTTCCGCGTTTTCTGCGTCCCTGGTGGCGTGCCATTTGCTCTTGGGGTCGCAACGCGCGTATCTTAGCACGAACTGGACCGTGCTTGCTTGGTTGTGCGGACGAAGGGCACCTGCCGGTTGATGAAGTTGAATCCGACACTAACTCATCCACTATTTCTCGCCCTGTCTTATCGGCGGCGCGTGCCATTATCTGTCTGCCCGTGACGTCAACATAGTGTCCTTCTTTCAGAGTGTGGGTAGCGATCTGGAACAGGGACATGAGCAGTCGCGACATGGCACATGAGTCGCATATTTTATGAATCGTTAAGACATGGTAGCTGCCAGACTCTAGGTAATAATTTCAAAGGAAAACAAATTTCCTGGTTCGGGATCCTCAACCGTAAGTTGTAAGATTACACTAAAGTTTTGAAAGCAATAATGTAGCGTGCTAGGCCTGCACTATCAGTCGATATTTTACCTTTTCAAGAGCCAAAACCAGATGTTGCCGGAGGGCAAGCCAGTATGTTTCTTGCTATTCATCATAATTATTATCATGTTCAACCCCCTCCCCCGACGTAATAATCATCATCAGCGACGACATAATTGAGGCTAAGCTGTAAGAGACCTTTTCTAAGGTCTGAAAACAATTATCAAATGCGATGGGCGTGCAAGAGCGATGAAAAGAGCATTCGCGAAGTGGCATTAATCAAACGATGCCAGACTGCTCGCCTGCATGAATAATGAGTGCATGGTAACTGTCGGACGATGCGCAATACCTGCGCCGAATTCTGCAGCGATGCCCCTAGTTGCTTCTGACACATTTTTCATGTACAGTAGCGGATGCCACTGAGTAAGCGGCTCTCAATCCTTTGTTCCCTGTGGCTGTATGCGGAGGCAGCGACTGACGATGCTTTTAGCGTATCCCTTACTTGCCATTTGCTCCCTCAGGTTTACTGCAATATGTATTTGACCTCTTTAAGACCAATCTAATACAGTCGCGTCTGTGCAACATTGCGTAGTTGCTATGGAATCTGAGCACTTGGGTCATGGTAGTCCTCTTTCGATAAGTCGTGGCGCTGAATTACCCATTGTGTCTGCGTGAGACGAGTGCGTACAGGACAGGCAGTTTTCTGGCATCCTCTTCTTCCTTTCCGAATTGGATGTCGGGAAAAAAGAGATAAGCTGATTCCGAAAGTCTGTTAGTGGGGTCCGTTCAATGATAGCGAACGTTTTGTCTACATATCGGCATCCGAATGCAGGTATGGATTGATTAAAGGCAGCTTTTTATAGCAATTGCAAGACCGGTTCGGCGATTAGACTGGAAATTGGGGAATCCGTAAACGAATCTTTGGTCTTTTCTTTTGTTTTACCATGAAATTTGATATAGCATATTTGACAGAAGACAAAGATTTGCATAATGTGGTCACCTTTTAGAGGGCCCCTCGTTTCGTCGTATTTCTCTTCAATTCGTTTGCCCAGGACTTTGATTGCCAGGCCGGGTGGGATACATTTGAATAAGGAAATAACATGAGATCAGACCATGGTTTGCTCTGCTTGAACCCTACCTACGACATTAAAGGCCAAATTGATTTAGGTTCTTTATTCATCTCGTAGACAATCGAATGATCCTGGATTCTATGCGGATAAATTGTACGTAAGGCTGACTTGCAACGTCACAATGGCCGAAGAGAATCTTTGAGGCTTATGGATTTTGTGCAATCCGGGAAACCGGGCCAGTACCGTGTTGTTTGGTTTAGTTTGCCTTCGTACGGCTTGTGATATCACGATATCGGTGGGGCAGCCAGGTAGGCTGGCTGTTTATCGATTTATCCCGTGAAGAAGTTGTAGTTTTTACAAGGGCTTTCACTTTCACGTTGTAATCGCTGCGGTCCATCACGACAGTAGCTCTTTCCCTGTCAGTCGGTTACAGTTTTACAACTTTTTCATTATTGTTTCATTCATCGCTTCTTCTTTATCCGCGGGTGATATATTAATGATGCGCCTATGCGTTATTAATAGCGATGTCACTTTCTCGCGCACGATGTACATCACGTCTGCTATTGGTTCTTATGAGCATGGCTTTCAGTGTCATTATGATAAATTTACCTTCTTTGTAATCATGCTTAGAATAGGGGTGAAAGTTGACTTAGAAACAGCCAGAACACTTAATTATAAGAAAATTTAACTAATGCTGCTTTTGCAATATGAGGCAAAAACTTGGGACTCCAGCGCACATACTCGCATGGAAAAATGTCTTTCAAAAATGCTGCCTAATAGTATCTATAAGAAACCACTTTAGATAACAATTTATGAGTAGAATTGAATTTCCTTTGTCGAGACCATCAACCGTAAACAGTTTTATTCCATAAACCTTTTATGAGCAGTAATGTAGAACACTACGCATGCACTATTAACGATATTTTTACCTTTTCAAGATGCAAATTCTGACGCTGCCGCCCAGGCGATAGCCGAAGTGCAGCCTAGTACGTTTGTTGTTCGTAGTCATCATTATCGTCATGCCCAGACCCCGCACCAACACCAGCATCAACGCCATCAT
>UYRU01046700.1:533-12276 GCA_900617775.1 Dibothriocephalus latus | reverse complement strand
CCGCCGATCGTTGGAATGCTTTGAGATTTCGCAAAAAAAAAAAACGCAGAACTGCCATACCACTAGAACGAAATAACCGCCAACTATCCGCATTTAAAACTGCGTAAATCGGCAAGGTTCTCTGTATGAGATTTTTAAATCAGTCTCATTACTAACTGGCGCAATAGGCGGAAAGTTCTATGGAGTGCATTTAATATTACCCTATCTTAAGTCTGAATGGTTGAACCGTTCTCTGTTCAACTAGCATAAGGCAATTTCACGTTAAAATACATTAACAGATGCAAATCAACTTAAGCGCTAGATCCTTAGTCTATCTTTAAAGTACAATAATAATAAAGTCACCCAGCATGCCCACCTCAATGACAGGGTTGGGCATTTCAACAAAACGGAAGTTGTCTATAAAATACCACGCATCAGTTGTGATGCAGTCTAATGTGGCCAAACCGGGAAATTCTGTCCACCTACTTTGATTACCACCAGTTAGCGGTGAGGAGTCGAGACTACCTATCGCATATTGTCATGCACGCAATGGACACAGGACACACATTTTCATGGGAGCAAACACAAATCGTTGGCGCCTGCCCAACTAGGACAGACGGCAAATTTTTAGAAGCCATGCATTCGGATGTGAACTTAAAATTTCTGAAGATCAGATGGAAGCCAAAACAGCCACCATTGACCGCTCGATTAAATGCAGGTGACAACTAGTTGCCCACTTATCGCATGATTCAATGTGGGTGAGGATTATCTACGTACCCTCTGACTTACCATGGTCATCGTTTTAATATAAATGGTTTTGCAATGACTATCATTTGTCTGATGATGAGCAGGGGAACCAAACTCCAAAACAAGCAACAACAACCGATCCATCGCATGATGAGGAGAAGGCCGACGAGCACGATAGCGCAACTTGAAATACGTATACCACGAAGGCAGCACAGGAAACGCGAGCCCGGTTTTGAGTCGACAGTGGAGAGGCCAGAGCCAAACAACGGTCAAGGGAGGAGCAGATGCACGGGCGTGGGGTACAGTTACAACATGAGTCTGGCTGTGAGGCGCATTAACTCGAGTAAGCACCAAGCCCTGAAAATGGGAACGAACATGATTTCGAAACATCAGCCGGAACACAAATTAGTCCCACCACTTGCACTCTCCTATCCTTCCTCTTTCGAGAATAAGGAAAATGAGATCAACCTTCTACCTCCTTACGTCGAATTTCTTAAATTGGATAACTGCTCGACCACGTGAGCATTTTCGAGATATATCAAGCAAAACAACACATGGGCGTGCATGAATGCAGGTGTCAGCATGCAATAAATAATTAAGGAATAATACTTTTTAGCTGATTGGTGTTTTTAAACTTTTCATTAGTCTCGTAGCAACTAGTAGCTTGTGATATTGTGATTAGTATTCACTATGAACAAATAGTCCCGAGTTACAGGTGAAACACAAATTGCGGCACACTTTTTTCATTCGTAAGCCTTTACTATCTTACCGTTCAATCACAGTGACTTGGACCGCCTAATGCTCACAGAAATTAGAAATAAGCCCACGTCCGCCAAATTATTGGGACTGAGTATAAGTAACTGATGAGAGCTAATATACCAAGAATGGTTATCTCGAACACTAATGCAATTTTCTTTTTTTTTTTATCTACCTAGGCTAAAGCGAGGTAGGTAAATAGTGTTTTATTGGACGAGGCCTAGCTGACATTTGATTATGATTTCAATATATTTTCTTGACATGTCTGCCAAGATTCTTTTTCGATAATTGCTCGAAGCAGAGGTATGTTACTGATAACGCTACATTTCGTTATCACATAATTTTTAATGATTTTATAAAACGACGTGAAGGTTGCAGGTTCTCTTCTATAACTTATCAAACTAAAGGATTACCACAAAAATAAGTAAATTTTTAAACATATGAAAATTACTCCTTGTTTTTTTGCAGTCAAGCCATTTTGTAAACCTGTAAGTGGGCCGTGGTAAAAATTTTGAGGTCACTTTTTCCCACATCATTGACAATTCTTAATAATTTTCTGACAAAACTTGTGCCTTTTGAAAATGCTATACAGTAACAAAAAAGAAATCAGATTTGGAAGAAAATCAATACACCCAACAGCTGGAAGAGCCTGTTTTAATAAGACACAATTAAAGGGGAAATACTACAAAGTTTGTGAAACAAGTTGACGTGAAGGCAACGCCAAACACCGTACTTGGCAGTTTGTATTGCCTTGCATGTGACCCAGGCTATCCGCACTGTGTCGCCGATCGATAGATTGCCCTTTATTAATTGAATACTTACAGATATGACAGAGGTGTAAGTGCGCATCGCTTCTGATATCTATCAGTAACGCTTCTTAGGCAAAAGTATGAGCTTCAACATGTTTTGAGACGCCTGAGTATGTCTGGCTGTCTGCATTTCAAATTGCAAACTTATCCTGTTGAATTTGAACGACAATGGACTAGCACGTAAAAGGGGATCAACGATCAACTTTCTGGAAAAAGATATTGCACAGTTGCAGAGGATATTTGTAATTTTACTGATGGGACTTTGTTACTTTCGATTGTCATTGTATGCAGTCTCCTTCAGTTAATGCATGATATAGCATTTATTTTTAGTTTTTGTTAATATACAATAAAAGTGAATTTTTGACTGGTATTAGATGATAAGTCGCAAAAGAATGTTTGCTGGTGATTCATATTTGAGGCTTAAGAAATTAAACAGATGAATTTTTTTAATGACTCGATAAAGTGCTACAAAGTATTCCATGTTTATGACTTGCTTCTGTGTGTGGCCTAATTGTACTGTGTGCGATCAAATCAGTCTTTGCTATAAAAAAGGTATTAAGGGGAAATTTAGAAAAATGGAATGGCAGGTTTGTGATAACGGGTAACCTGAGAAATTCATTAGAGCACAACGTTTGCGGGGTAGACAACGTATGTCTACGAATTTGTAAAAACGTTATGACGAAATTTGACTTAGTAGTTTGGCCTATATTTCTTCACGTTATTTTGATCCAATGGTGGATCTAATCCGCAGGATGCCTTTAAGTAGAGGAAACGGCTTTTTTACTTCAGTTAATTGACGGTTATATGAAGTTATTTTGGCTAAATCGGAAGTAACGTGATACTGTAGAAATTTCCTATGCCATTACGTACGGAAAAACCAAACATTTTATAACTATTCATTATGCTATGGAAGAACCCCAAATTAAGTATGAAAAGGTTAAATCATATCATTTCCATAACCGGAAACATGATTTCAAAGTTCCTCAAATGCAAATAAGGCCAAATTTAAGGGATTACACGAAAAATGTCAGTTTTGAATGTCAATTGTCTCTAATGTGAGAAGTGTTTTTGTCACAAAATGCACTAAGAAAAAGTTTTGACCGCGTCAAATTTTCAAAATGTAGCCAAACCTGCCTATTTAGTATCACGAAGATGAAGGTAAAACCAAATCTTATCAATTGTAAATCGTGTAGATATAAACGCTTCTGTACACAATAGTTGTTTGCTTTCGCGTAATTTAGAAGCGAAACAGACAGGACGATAAGAATGACATCAAAATGTTAGTATATATTCGGCCATTTTTTTCATTAACACAATTTTAACAGAACTTAGGCGGATCATTGATTTTTAGGTAACTTTTAAAAATAACGACAAATAGCTCCATTTTTATTTTGAAATAAGCATGGAAAAGGTACCAGGGAGAAATATTCGTCAGGTGAATGTATACTTTAAGTGCTTTTTAAGGAACTGAACTATCATAGGCAGTTGGTTTATCAATAATTGGAGTACCATTATCACAATTGTGTTATGGACGTCTGTTTGCCCGAATGTTTGTATCGCTGTTTGTGGAAATGTCTAATAATGAACGCATGGCCATCTTCATAAGAATTAACGTGCAAATGTTTTTTTTCTGATGCAGACTTTTAAAAGCTTTCATTTTTTAAGGTTCTAATGCAAACATGGAGAGAGTCTACGTTTATGGAATAAGACTTGAAAATATCAAAAGTCGTCGGAAGTGTGTTGGATTTCAAAGATCAATCTGGAAGTACTTTTTTGCCTTTTGAAAAGTTATTTTAATCTGAAAAACTCTTGAGGTTATCCAGTCAACTTAAGGAAATATTAAATTTACTGTTCTAATTTACAGCTATTTTTACGTCCGAAGGACTTAAGTGCTATTTCTTAATTAAATTTCCTAACAAACAGTTATTATTTCACCGATATAACTTCTTATATTTCGTTAATTTAACTAAGGTTGGCCATTATTATTTCAAAGTAGTTGTACATACGTTAATGCCAATTTGTGAGTGATTATCAATCTTTCGCAAACTTCGGCATTTTGCACCACTTCTTCGTCGTACTGCATATAAACTATAAAACCAAATGGATGGCTACAACTCGTTTGCCTACTTTCCGGATAAACCCGCAACGAAAATCTTATGTTGTCAATCTCTTCCAGCATTGTTCTTGGTGCATAGCATATCATTCATTCATAGCCAGCTTGTTTATTCAAACACTACAGCAACAGGCTGACAGGATAATTCGGTTTGCGTCAACATATATCTCCATCAGAGTGATTATCATTATCATCTATGCAGAAGTTGTTTGTGTTTCAGATGAAGCTAAAAAGGTGCCATTTTGCGCTTATCGGCTGGCGGTTCAGCAGGGTTTAAAGGACAGAGAACCAATCGCACTTCATCGGCATCCACGGTGCCAGTTATCAAACTGCTTCATCGCAAACAGCGAGAGGTACGAATACATCAAAAATTGGTTTTATTCATCAATCCAAGCTTTGGTTGGAACTCAAAAGCGGAAAGTAAAACTATTAAATCCACATGTTATGTTTAGCGCGCAGTTGTACTGAAAGAAAGTCATGACTTTGTCTGACTTAGAGCCCCATCTATAGTGCAAATTGGCATAGAACACAGGGCCAATTCTTGCGCTCGTTTAAAAATAACCAGCGAATTAAGTCATGAGAAGTAATCGAAAATATTAAATAGGTTTCTTATTAGAAGAGCTGAGCTAACGGATTTTGCAAAAATCATCATCGTTTGACATTATTCTTCGGTACGTTGGATACGCCTTAATGTGGGCATTTGAATGCATACATTTTTGGAATGTAGAGGAGCTCCAATCAATAAAAATAAACAATACCATAAAAATGATGTTTTGTGTATAGTATTGCAACGTCCTCATAGTACACATACTGAAACCGATATTTCTATTCATCAAGTTAAATATTATGCTGGAATCATACGCTTTCTAAGACCATACATGAGTCCTTAAAGTCACAAAAATATGTTATTTTTCATTATCTTTACACATTCTACAGTACAAGCCCCATTCATGACACACGTTTAAGAAGGTAATGCTTTTGCTCTTAAAGCCGGTGAAGAATACATGGTTTTAAGAAACGCAAATTTTACACAAGGGGACCGGCAGCTGGTGTTTAAAGTATTTGGAAAATCTGAAAACTCCTTTCATTTTGTTTTGTAATTTTATTCCTAAAGGCGTAAACTTATATAACATTAGTATGATAATACGTATATCTAGAGTGTATGTTCTATGAAAAAAATAGTTATTACAACTACAACAAAAAATCAAAGGGCATGTTAAATGTCCACTGCCTTAAAGAGCAATTCACATTCTAGTCGATGACACATGTGGACAATTGCGTCACTACATATAAGCTTTCAGATTACAGCTAAACACAATTATTTTACTGAATCCGAAGTCGATATAACGCGTTTGGGGCTTAATGTAAACTAAATACTCCCTCGTGCATAATAATTTTTGAATTGCACATTTTCAGAACATTTTTGATGTGCATTTTTATAAAAAAAAATTATATTAATATAATAATCTAAGTATTGCTGGTTCTAACTTATCATGAATAATGCCTTTCATTCTCCCAGGTAGTCGGCAAGAGTGAGAGACTGTAAACCGCATAGTTACTGAGAGTTTAAGGTTGGTTTTATATACGTGCGAGCACTTTTGGCATATCTTAATGTTGGCAGACGGCTAAGAAACGATGCTCGTATGTTAATATACATAAGCGTTTGTAACACTCTTCTAAATAATATTATCTAATCAATAACAGTTCTCATTTTAGTCCACCTCTATGGCCTACCTTCAAGCCCATTATAAATGCGACATATAAAATATTTTAGAACCTGTTAATTCAGATTATATTCGACACTCCGAAGTCAGAAATTTTAGCTTGCTATAAAGAATATGTTTTTTTTAGAATCCCCTAACATATATAGGCATGTGGGTGTTCCGTTAATCTGCGGTTAACCTTCTAAAATGATTTATAGCAGTCGTTAGGAACTGAGCAGCCCCCACCCTTGATAAGACAAGCGATTGCCTCGATCGGTGGCCTTATGCTGGAGGTCGAGGAGGGATTACCACACTTTCTTCACTATGAACGGTATGACGCGCTTGTAGTCATCAAATGGCGATAGAAGCCGCAGTTTAAAGGTTCTCAACTGACGGGATACTTCGTGGGCGTTTGTGTGGATTAGCGGAACTTGCGGTCATAGAGTCAGACTGTAATGGCTTCTTTAAGGCTCTCCTACACAACTGTTATCAGAGCTGTCCCCAATCGTTTCCTGTTCTGGCAGCCCACATTGGGTGGGCCTGCGTCCCTTTCCGTTTACGGTCCTCTTGACTTCGTCTCGACACCGGGCTCAATTAGAGTGCTGTAAAAGACGCTGACGTACCGCATACCACTGTAGTTGCACCAGTTTGCTTTGGAACATAGGATGGACCTTGTCAAAAATAAAGCTCGAACCGTCATGCAATAACCATCATCAGGAAATGTACTCAATTTTCTAAAAACTTTTGTAAGATGAACCTGCAATTTTTGTTGAGAAAGCGGATATGAATGATAATTAACAAACGTTTTCATGGCTTTCTTGAGCGCATTTTCATCTATATTATTTAAAATAGCTGCAAATTTTCCCTTTCGATCATCAGACAAGAAACAGAGTTTTGCCGATATGGCCTGTTAGTGTAACATTTTTATTCATGGCTGAGTAGAAACCGGATGTCCAAAAATATTTGCGTTACACTTTTAATCCATGTGCTTAAGAGCTGGACAGTTCTTATATCCAAGCATAATTTATCCTGAGCGTCATCCGGATAATTTCTCGCTGTAAAGTAACAAGTTTCATAAAAGGAACTTTCTATCGCAAAAAGAGCCTCCAAGTTTTCAGTTGATGACATTGTGAAATATAGCATGGTCTTTGTGGGATTCGATCCCAGAAATGGGTTTATCACAGCCAACGCACACCCAATTGACCTACGAGGCATACCGTGAGCTGTGAATTTAAATCACGCTTGGGTTGATTTGCTCGCCCAGCGCACTGCTTGTATAGGATCTACCATTACGGAGACAGTAATCTGACTGCTCTGAAAGAATTTCCTAGGTCTTCAATTTTTCACAATTGGGTCAAATGAATTATTCCTGATTTCCAAACACTCCCAATAGTTCTGAGTTTTGTCCTTACCACATCCATGTTCATTTTGAGCGGGAATGTACACCTCTTTATCAGAGAAAATATTTATTACAACAATAATTCATGGGTCATAGTTATATAGATGCAGATCCCTCTGTTGCAAGAAGAGTTAACCTAAACCGTCGAGGTTTTCCAAGAACGAGCTACGCTGGGCACTTCGGTCCGCAAATTAGTTGAGGAAATATAAAAAAACACACTATTTGTAGATTCAACTATGTTAACCCAAAGGAAGAATGCATTTTACTCCCATTTGTTAAACTGAGAAGGAGATTGTGCTCTAAATTGGGCGATACTGCCGGAAACGCCGTAAGTTATGTCACAGCTTTCACAAATCTGGGTCATTTGTGTTCGGTGTAACAGCTATCGCAGCAGGACTGACTGCGTTTCTGCAAATGTTGTGCAGTTTAATCATAATTAATGCGCAAATAACTGTCCAATTGTTGCCCTCCTAGGTGTCGCTGGATTGTGCAGACTTCGCTGTTTTGTCATGTTTAGTTATTTTAGTAGCACGTTTTTCATTTTTGAAGGAATTTTAAATATCCATAATTTCACTTATAACGAGACACTATAGCGCAAATGGCATTGTAATAAGTTATTTTCACTTGCTGCGGAGCAAGCATTCATTCTTATAATGAACAATCAGGAGGAGACACATCAGATAATTTTTTTCCTGATCCAATTTTGACAATTGTGCAGCAGGAAATATTTAAAAATTAGGTTTGATTGATAAATCGCGTGCTCTTTGTAAGCCTTGTTCCTCATGTGCATTCATTTAATGCTTTGGGTTTACGTTTGCGAAGCGTAACTTTTCTGACCCACACTGTCATTAAAACGATATTAGGTTGAAAGACCACTGTCTATGAACGAGCGTTAAAAATCTCGAAATTAAATGTTTCCATTTATTCATTTCGGTATCTCCAAACATCCAAAAGTCTTAGGGTGTTTAATGAGCTGCAACGGTCAGCAGACAACAAGTCATCATTATATTTTTACTCATTTAAGTTTAGATTATTTGAGGGAAATATAGCTGCGTATCTTTTAACTCTGTATTTGTGTGCACTTTTGTTGCGATATCGAAAAATAGCACCTCAATTTATTGGTGATGGGAAATGACTTGAGCCAATGAAGTGTCACAAATTAAAAAGAGCAGAAGTTTTAAAAAAAACTTCCTCGGAATCATTTAGGAGAAAAGAACTGTTGCTCACAGGGTTGGGGTAGTACACGCGCTCATGTTGTCAAAGTGCAGCTATACAAGAAGTTTAAATATATTTGATGTCAGCATTTATGCAGTCAAACAAGAACAAATACACTTCAGTGAACAGTCGCTGCATCCTGAGTAAAATAAGGAATATCTGGGTTTTTAACAAAAGGAGCTAATTTGCTCTGATGCTAAACATGAAAAGAAGTAAAACTGTTCGGTGTCCTACCTTCCTAAGCTGATCTATACTTTCAGTTTTGACAAGTTCTGCATTTGCTTCAACTTCTAAACTCAAACCAAAATGGCAGGTCTATAAATTTGATTTTAATTCATTTACTAAACAGACGCATAACACTGAAATATCATATCAAAATCCACCCGAGAAAAAGTTCTACGTTTATCAGGAATAAAATTCAGCACACAACAACATAAAACCTGGAAATTGCAAACAATGCATCATATCCGAACACTCTAGTTATCAACATCATGACGAATCGTCTCTTATGAGCCAAATTGGATTTTGTTGAACACAATATTAACTTCATGCGCTAATTATCCCATTGTTGTAATTCACATGAGCGGAAACGGTAAAAAAGTTCAGTTTGTAATATGCACAATACGCCAACTTTTGTGTGCAAAAGACATTTACCTGCGAATCGAGAGCAGATAGATGGCGGCTCAGGTTCAAATGCCCGGCAGATGAGGTCTATTGTAATGGCATATTTTAATGGATCTATGGGCGCCGAATATGCAGTTACTTTGTTTTTTTCATAATGGAGGTGCAGGAACAAAACGGTAGGGCACTTATATGGAAGGGCATTTACCTAACTCTTCAAGTCAACTTGTTCTGAGCCAACTGCGCTTCTGTGAATACTCAAAGTGACGCAATACCCATAATCGAAGAAACATTCGGGCAGTAGGTAAATTATACAGTAGTAAGGGTATTAACTGGAAACTAAACACCATTGATTTTAATTTTCGTTTAGAGTAGGAAATTTAATGTGCAGAATTTTATTTAATCAAATTAACAGAACGCTATTTGTACAAAGGTACTTTCGGTGGTCTGGAGAACCAATACTCCGTAAAAATGACGGAATAATTAACAGCAGTTTTTTTGTTTATTTGAAAGCAAAAAATATGCAATAGAAAACTTATTAAATAGTTATTCGTAAACAAGTTTGACAGTAAGATAGGTTTTCGTAAATTTAACGGTAACGCACAATTTGGAGGAATTGGATCAAATCCCAAATCGTCAGTATTTGTGCGCATGAATTTTATAAAATACATTGGGATGTGCGGGGGAATCGGAAATCTATTAAGTTTAATGATATTAATTTAAACCCTTTTAAAATTATTTCATTATATTCTCGCGATCTGTAAGCATGGAATTCGAGACTGGTTTTTCGGCAAACAAATGCATCACAGTCGTTTGACATGCAATGAAATACTATTTCATCAGCCAATTCATTTCTTTGATCCGGAACACACTAATCCGTTAATAAGTTTTTTTAAATTGCATTTGCCCAATAATCAAAATTCATAATTAGAGCATCGATTTCCACTTCAGGTGACCAGATTTTTAATTCCACTGATATTCTCCGTTTGAAATTTTGTCGCTAATCAGATGAATCAGAATTGCAAAATGTTTTTGGTATAGACCCATAGAGGTTTTTTAAAAGTGTGTGTTTTCCATTCATTACGTTTATGACACACGAATGTTATAGTACGTGATGAAAATGAATTCTACAGTTATGTGTAAAAGAAAGTTTAATAGACTTGTAGTAGAGGTCTACGTATCACCGCAAAGGTTTACTTAAAGGCAGTATACCGATAACTTCTAGATATCAGTACCGTGCTTACTGCTAATTTGCGCCTCAAGTTTTAACTAAAATAAATGTAGCGATTGGAAATCTCCATAAGCTTAAGTGAGTTCATCGTGTTTGTGGAAATAACCATATTTAAATCCTCTTATCTCAAGATTTTCTTTTCGGAACCTCATAATTAAAGAAATAAAAACATTGTTTTTGCATTAGCGGCTTCTTGGTCATTTTATTTGGTCTTGGGATTAATTTAATCTCCATTAATTTCCCTACCGCAAAGTTGAAATGCATAATTTAGATCTGCTTTAAATTATCTTCGCGCGGTTACTTGTTAAGAGGCGCCGCATTAACTCAGCAAAATAGAACATCACGGTATGGCCTTGCATGCTCATATTTTGGAATCTTCAGAAAAACATCGGTCAATTTCAGATTATTAGAATGATAAATTTTGTCAAATGTCAAAAATGTCAACAAACTGTGAACACCGTTAATTTCCCTTCTCATTCATTTAAGTGGAAATGTCAACCTAAGTGATGCAACAACTGACATTTCCCTTCTGTGATCAGTAGAAAAAAATTTATTGCACAAAAGCAGAAACATTTATACGCTTCGTGATGGTGTCATGCTCTACCTCTAACGCTGGCCCTCTGCTGTTTGAAGCGAACGCATTCACGCGTGTCGGGTTTCTTTACGCTAAAAGAGCAGCAACGCATACGGTGGAGGAGGCTTATTAAGTATGTGCAGAGGGAAATATTATCAAAATAGTTATTAGTCCTCTTTGACCAAGGAAATGCAGATGAACTCATGACAACTTAGGATTAGCATAGTTCCCAGAAAAAGCAGTACGGCTATCTGACTTCGGAAATATTAAAGGCTGCGAGGGAAAATAATATATAAAAGTAAATAAGAAGAAGGCACGTTGATCACCTGAATCATGATATTATCCTCCTATGCTTCCAAACTCTTACCGGATTCCATCGTCAGGTCAACGACAAAATAAGCAACCACAAGTACAGTTAGTCCGGAGATGCCTTTGCAGGGCTATGCATGCCGGCGCCAGATCGATAACTCGATTGACTGAGTTCACATCTGAGGCTCATGAGCGATTAAATTACAGTGAACAGTTTAGGTGTATTATAGCGCACACCATGCCTAAACTGTCCTCGACATTGCATAGGACAGCTAGGTCAGATTCTT
>UYRU01046692.1:380-11811 GCA_900617775.1 Dibothriocephalus latus | reverse complement strand
ACCGTCTAACCCGGTCAGATTCTTGTTACAGGATGGGCGCGGTGGCTGAATAACTAGGTTGATTAGCGTAGGCCATTAGCCAATCTGACGGATTCCCCAAAATGATGGATAGCACAGGCAGCAGATGGCTTTCTGAAAGCGGGCTGATTAAGCAAAAAAATGCACCGATACGTCGAGCACTCTAGTCTCATCCTCAGGCATTAGCCACTGTCCGACTCGGCCACTGCAAGCCTTTTGTGCAGGCAGCATTGATAACTGCACGACCCTCAACATTAATGGTTATACTTTTTCCGATGTAATTATCAAAGGGACTCGGAGTGATACTTCTGCAAAACTCAGAACACTTTGGATATGAATGAATTTAACATTATATGACGTTGTGCTTATTTGAACGATCGTGAATATCGTAGATGACTGGCATAGAAAGAAATCAGCTGAACAGACAAAATAAGATCTGGATTATCACGGATTAAATAGCAGGGGTAGCCGCATAGGTCGAAGGCATCTATCTCACGTCAGGATGGTGCATTTTGTGTGGGTCTGAGTTTCGGCTCATCTGCGGGAAGCACAACTTGAAAAAAAGTAACTGCAGGAGTTCGTGTGTTTTTTAGCTGTCATTAAAATTTTAAAGTACTTTGGGGCAAGTGTACAAAAGCAGTATCTTATCAGTGACCAGTAGATTCGAGCACACGTTATTTTAAGCATGAGCACAGCATTCTTCTCTTTACTGCTCGCTTTCTGGTTTATGTCGCTTTTCCAATCATTTTCCTTAAAGAAGATGCAGATATCCGTTTTAAAAGGTGTCTGGTTAGGATGAATTCTAAGGCCATGTACTGCTTATTTCACTAGCATCGGGCAGAATATTTTGCAATGAAATAAATTTGGACAACAAGTATATGCGATAAAATATGTATGGACGAAGAAGAAGACTTATCGAGTACCAGATTAACTGATTTATTGTTCTGATCTTTCGAAATCTTGCAGGAGTCCATCTTCAGAGATGAGAAGTAGCAACCAAAAAAGAGGGTAATTATAGTGGCCATAGGCCAATCCACTGTCAGAAATCATCAGGTTGTCAAGGGGTCAGAAACAACAATAAATAAGGATGGGGGAGGAGGGCAACTAGCTATCAGGGAAGTCGGAGGGGGGCAAGTATAGTGGCGTACGCTAATTAGCTGTCAGTGGACCAGGTAGCCATGAACAGCAATTAGTGTGGCACTTTGTCACCCAGTAGAGGGTCCTGGTAACCCTGCCTCCTCTTCTGGCAGATTCGTTGTGGGGTCTTCTTCGCTTGCCATTCCTATGTTTGGTTTGGCTTTGTTCTGTCTTTTTTTCCACATAATAGCGCAAGATTTTGTAGGCCGCGGGCAGATCTAGATGCCTGTTAACAGGGTTGGCATCTGAGTACAATGCCACACTTGACCACCTAAACGGAGATGAAAGATAAGAATTCGAGAATTGTGTGCAGTCCATTGGGGAAAAGTGCGGAGAAGCCAAGACAACTTCTCTTCTTCGCAGTGTACAGGAATGCAATCTGCAGCATGTGTATTTTTAAACAGGTTAAAACACTGTCGCATTTTGTTTATCTTAATAATGGGATTGTCTTACCGTACTTTAAGGCTTCGCCATAAAAGAAGTTTAACGGAGTCCACCATAAAATCTAGACGAATGTCCCTCAATGTTCATGACTGCAAAGTTCTCTTATTCCGGTTGTATGCTTTATCGGTTGATAATAACTTTTAACTTTTTTAAATGTTTCCTCCACTCTGGCTTCAAAAGTATAAAGTTATTTGAAGGTTTTGATTTCAAACGACTTCAACAACATTCTGTAAAACAAAAAGCAAGAGTCCCTTTTACGTGCTTGCATACGGCTGGCCTTTTTACAACTGCCGATAAAATCTAGTGAAATAGGGTGGAAAGGTTGTAACTTCGACTTCGTAGTATGAAAACTAGGCGAATACAACTGATTTATTGTGTTTTTCGGTAGAAAGTGGTCAGACAAATGACATCAATCATCGCTGCAGAAAAAGATAAATAGAGTGAACAAAAAACTCTCAAATAGAAGAGGGTAGGCAGACTTCTTAAAAAAGATTTTCAAAACCAGATAATTTTTTCAGATGCTAAGGAAAAACTTAGCAAAGCATTAAGTGAGTTATAAAACAGAATCGTTCTGACATCTCTTTGAAAACCAGCTCAGTGTTAAATCCAGAATACGTTTAATTTGGCTTTTTTCTTCTAAATGCTGAAAAGTTTTATGTTAATAAGCCGATGGTATAGGTTACTTGTACTTATAAACTGGCACAAAATTGATTTTTTCACAAAACAGAGCAAAGGTATCCCTATTAATAAAGCTCGCTTTTGCTAACAAGTAAGGGGATTTAATTAAGAGTTATGACAGAACAAAAGGTAGACTTCTGACTTGCGCAGGACCGTATGTAATAGGAGGGATAGTCACGTCGAAAATAAGCTTCTCGCTCATATATATGCTTTGCAAAAGAGTAATTGTTAAAAAAAGGAATGAAGGCATGCCAGCGGTCATCTTGCATACATAACTGTATACTTTATTACATTCGGGTTACAAAAGCGTAGTCATCAAATAAGAGATGGACAAAGAAAAAGGACTACGCTTTATTTTGAAAGGTGCATCAAAACGTTTCAGCAAAAATGGATACATTCACTGCGCCCACGGAATACAAAACAAAATACGCAAAATCTGCACACTTATATAAAGCACAGATCTGTTTTTTAAATAGATCCAATCTAAGTTTCGGGATTTTCGTTTCTTTACATGTAAGGTTGTGTGCTAGGAATGGTGATACGGAATGACAATATGCCACTGTTCGGCAGAACATATGTCGGAAGCCTCGGCGCATAGCAGGGGAAGACTCAGCAGCCATTAATTTTGAGTAGAGGGGGTGAGTGAACTCATCAAGAATTCGATCAGCAAATCGCCTAACCATTTTAAAGTGTCGCTGTATTATCATACCAACTGATAAAGCATAAGGAACACCGGCAACTGAAGAGTGCATTCAGATGAAGTTTGAAAATAAAAAGTTTTTTAAGCAAGACTGGAAAAATAACCGGAGAGCAGTAGAGAATGAAGGGGAGAATGCAGGTATCTATAAACCACCAGATTAGTACTTGAGATGTGCGATAAGAACGTGACCGACGAATATAATAGAGAAGTTTACGAATTCTAGCAAAGGAAGTTTCAATATGAATAGAAAATGAAAGATTAGATGTTAGAATTTCATCAAAGCACCGGAAAGAGGATAACTTATTGGGTAGGATGTCCAAGGATTCAGGACTGGGAGAGGGTCGCAATAAAAACGTACTGGGATGATTTCTGAATAATCAGTAAAAAAGCATTTGCTAACACCAGGTCGTCTTGCAGAACCTGCAGATGTGTCTGAGTTTGGAAAGGATAACCAACAACCATATAATTAACATATTTTACATACAAACATTTATTTGGCGATCGTAGATCTTCAGTGTGGAGGGAAAAGAGATGAGGGATAAGATAAACCCTCAAATAACTTCGCAGTTGCTGGAAAGGACCGTGGAGTTTCGCTTACCCCACTGGACGCAGTGAGTACAGCAAGTGAAATAGTCTCCCAGCCAGGAGACAACCCAGCCGGGAGAGCCGCACGCAGTCAGTTTATTAAGGAGAAGGAGATGGCGTAGGAAAGTAAAGGTAGGCTATGGAGTAATAGATTGGGGTAGCAGATAGACCAAAGAAAACCTTATTTTAATCGCTTACAGCATAATGGACCACATGAGCAACAGCATCTAGCGTACTACGTCTGGTCTTATATTCAAATTGCAAGGGGGGGGACAAAAAATAGAGATAGGCATTACTATGTCTAGGACACTCGTTTCGCACGTTCTAATAGTGTGGAAGAGCAGGCGATTGCACAAAATAATTCGATACGAAAGCTTCAGGTTTTTGGGGATTAGAGTGATTCTTCCTAAACGCCAATCGTTCGGTACCTTGGACTGCACAAAAGACAAGTTGAGTAGATGTGTCAAGGCTGGGAGAAATTTTGTGGCCACATATAGTCTGGCAGCTATTAAACTTAGAATATTTTTTTAAGGTTTCACAACTGTTGCCATAAACACAGAGGAAAGAGACACTTGGCAGTAGGGAAATTCCGTTTGACGGAGAATACAAGTTAGTGGGAGTGCGGATAAAATTTGCGTTTAAAGGGTCTAAATCAGCAGAAGGAGATGCGCCCGTATGTTGCGTTGGCCGGTGAGATGCTTAACGCTCCTCCAACTTTCAGCCGGGGGAAAGAGGAAACGAAAATAAAGAAGAAAAGAAGTAAAAAATAACTAACGAATGGGTCGTTGAATCGGGAAATCTTCCTTTTTATAAGGACGTTAACGTCTTTTTTTCTCTGTCACGTAGAACTTGTTTGCAAGGGAATTCCTCTTTTCGTCTTAAAAGTTTTAAAGAGGGAGAAGAAAATCTGTCCATTCTAACGGCAACGGTATCAAAAGGACAGCATAAAATGAGAATTTTATTTAAAAAAGTCGTAACTTATCTAGAACACGATTCGAGGTTTGAGAGTTAGAAGAAGGAAGGGATATTGTAAGAAATGCACGTCTGAAGCAAGCCAATACTTTTTGGGATGTGTCGCACCCCTAAATTTTCCTCTCGGTTCTTGCCAAGAGCGAGTGCTTACAGCTGGAATATATATATATTTATTGCGGAGGCCCAATAACAGAATTTTTTGGGCCTGACAACGGAGCTCTCTTTTAATAAAAAAAAAGCTTGGTATAGTTTATCAGAACGTGATCCAAAGGGGTGCCGGTGAGAGTTTTAAAGAAAACCAGATCGGCAACTCTTAACAATATAAAAAGACGCAGGTTCACACGGTTAAAATCATCACATGAAAGAGTAATATACTCGTAAAACAGTGCGGCTGATTTTGGGAATGTAGATGGGATGGAATGTAGATGCTGACATAAATAATGCCTTAACAATCACCTAACATTCGGAATTTGCATACGTCAGCGAGAGCATCTATCAGATTATCCCTGTATAGAGGGTCGTGCACTTTGTGACCCTTTCTGGTAGACAAGAAAGCCACTTCATCACAATTTACTGTTCGGTAAGAATTTCATGTCCGCGCGAAAGCAGCAAAATGGCGAATATATAATAGGTTGCGATCGGCAAATAACTTCAGTACTACTGCGCCTTTAAAATAAATAACTTCAGATCTTTAATTCGGTTGAAAATTAAACGGCAGTTTGTGGACAGCATGCCTGGAAATGACAGTTTGTTCTCTGATTGTCATTTGAGGGCATCCTACCAATCGCGGCGGTTTTTTACGTTGTATGCACTTTTGTTGGGGCAGGCGTGCAAAAATTAACGTGGAAGAATAACATAATCGACATAGGGCACGAAAAGTGCAACAGCTGGCGTGATGAACTGTCGTCGCTAAAAATTGCAAGTTAAGTGGTGCAAGCGTACTGAGCAGATAGCGTCATGGTTATATTTAAGACAAAAAAGCAGAGAAATTGGTAGATTAGCATACCATTACCACGTTTTCACATGAATGGAGGGCAAATGCAAAGAGCAGCTCAAATTCAAGAGCATTTTGTTTGCTGTATTATCTCCAAGGGTCCGATTACTCACGAAGGCAAAAGGATCTTCGATTTTCAAATCCTCCAAACAGTTTCTTTGAATAGACATTATCTATACAAGTTTTCAGCTTAACAATTGTATTAATAGTAAGGTTGAAAAGTTACTTTTAGGTGGCTCCGTAGAAGCATGCATATTTGAAAATTGGCATCCCAAGAAATATAATTTGGTAGAAGAAATACTTTGGGAAACGTGAACCAACTTTATTGTGTAAATGTTCGACTATGGCACAGCAGATCATCGTCGGACCTGTAGGAAATGTTATGGAACAGTGCGCATTTTTAAACATGCCGAAAAATCACTAATGTTTTGTCATCGTTGGGCAATAGCAGGCTTTGCTTCATTATGTCTCTTTCAGGCTTCTTTGAGGTTGATGTACATTGAATCTATTTCAACGTGCCTATTGATGCATGAGTCGTTAGAGTTAATGGCCTCTAAAAATTCGCGGTCTTTCCAATGTGGGCAGAAACCTACTATGCGGGTTTGGTCCCATACAAACGTGTGCCCATTTTCAAGCTAATGCGTGGCGACTTGGGACAGGTGGCCGCGCTTCTTTACCCCTAATTGATGTTCATGCAAGCGTGTAGAGGCGGACTTGCCTGTTTGTACACAAAAGATTGCATCACAGTCGTTGCAAGGAATTTTGTAAACGACCTCTTTTCTGTCCAAATAGCCAACTCTATCCTTAGGGTGAACAAGCTGATCTCGTAGTGTATTCGTTGGCTTGTGCGCCACTTGGATCTGGTGCTTCCTCAGGTGTCTTTCAACGAGTTCAGACACGTTTTTACTATATGGTAGAGTTCGCCAACTTTATGAATTGGGCGATTGATCGGAACAAGCTTTTTCCTTTTCTTTTTGTTTTAACTCTTTTTGTCTCATGTATCGGTGTACAAACTCCGTAGGGTACACTTCTTTGAGAATATTTTGAACAGGTATTTGAGTTCGTTTTGGTAAAGTTCGGGGTTAGAACTCCGTGTTATTGCTTGATTGATTAGGGTGTTAATAGTACTTCGCTTATGAGCAATAGGGTAGTTGCTCTTTTAATGAAAGATAACATCTGAATCGGCTTTTTTGCGGTAAACCGATGTTTAGAACGTTACGTCAGTATTCCGCTACACGAGGACGTCAAGAAATGGGAGTTTACTGTTAATTTCTTTTTCGAGCATAAACTTGATTTCTAACATCGTTAAATTAATGATTTTGTGCAGTGTTTCCAGTTGATCCCTTTTAAAAATAACAAATGTATATTCGACATAGCGTACCCACAACGTGGGGTTAACTAATGGCAGGGACATATTTTTTAATTTTTGCATCGTAGTTTCAGCCAAGAAGCCCGAAATGGTTGACTCCATTGGAGTTCCTTTTACCCGTTTATAGTATTGTTACGCGAACTAAAAATTAGTTTTCAAACATAGATCTAACAGTTGAAGCAGGGCAGATACGGGATATTTCGAAAGCTCCACCCATTGACAAAAGATTGTAAAACACCAATCAACAATTCCATAGAGTTTCTGAACAAATGACGAGGACTTAAAATACCGCCAAACGAAATAATGGAATCATTCGACGGTGCTTCTCTCTTCACATCGATACCATTGAATTCAGTGAGGCGATACACAAAAGAAGTACTTAATTCCTACTTAAGAGGACAATTTGCAACCCTAAAAATACCAAATTAAAAAAATATCATTTGGACTGAACAATGTGAAATATTGCAACAAATTTAAATCTACGAAATACTGAATGCTGTTTTATTCAACCAAATTCACAGATAATTATCCTAATTATCCCTAGGTTCAGAAAATGTTCAGCTTTCATAGATACTTACCACCGCCACTACCAAAAGATGCTCCTTTGGAGGATTGCATTCACCTCTATCTGGGCTCGGCTCTACTAGCAATAAACTACGATGATAAAAGGGGATCGGTATGCGAGGTTTTAAAGATGTGCAGCCCTTAGCTTTTCAGTCAGTGCTTAACTTGCACGATTTCTCCAGCGTCAGAACGGAAAAGAACATTCCTGGAATTCCTTCAGGAAAGAAGTCGGCAACCGTATTCATCCTCCATTTCGCAAACATCTGCATTGCAAAACATCTGCCAATACGCGCATAAAAGAATAAACAGTGAAGAACCTGCTTGGATCCTCTGTCTATTGCCAAAAAGCGCCGCGATTTCAATGTCCGCGAAGGCGTTGTTTATGTGGTGGCACAAGAAGTGAGCTGACGTGGTGCACGAAATAAACCATCCCCTCCTCCTCCACTCGTAAACTTCCACTTCTTCGAAAAAAGCATTAAATACCTACGAGGTTGGTGTGGGCGACTAGATGTAAGGATAACTAAAGAGGAGTAAGAATGACTTGTATGGATATCTAAACAGGACATGGGTGTAGGAATGCCCCGCTTACTTAAAAAAGATTTTCTTGCGATACATTTCAGCTGAAACACATATTCCGTGTCTTGACCATTTTACTAACCCTAACACAAAACTAAACGCTAACCTTACTTTTAGCACTGGCCCCGCCCTAAATCTCAACCCTACGGATAGCAAGGACTCAAACCTTAGTTCTTAACATAGCCTTGCCCCTACCCCTAACACTGACTTTAACTCCAACCTTAAACCTAATCAAATGCTGAATCGCAAACCCCACCTTAATCCTTAACCTAATTTGCTTGGAATGTGGTGTGAGGTCGCATATATGATGGGAGGTTTCTGTTCTCATGTTCTCTTTAGGCAGTCATACAGGTCATCCCTATCCAACGTGCTCTTAGTCAGCGCGAACTTCAATGGAAAAGGATTTGAGCGACTGTTTTCTCTCTCTGATGAATATTTAATGGACTTAGAGGACAACTAATGTGAAATAAGTGTGCTAAGGGGAATCGCAAATGACATCATTTCTCTTGACTTGTACGTATTAAATGGTTTCCTTAGTCTAAATTCCTTAATCCTTTTCCAAAAGCAATACTTTTCGTAGCCTTGGCTTTGAGCTCGGCATTGGTATCATTCTTCCTTTGTGCTTATCTAATTTCTTCGGGCCCGGTTCCTTGTGGGAAGAGGTGAAAAGTGACGCTAGATGAAAGGAATAATATGTGCTGAAAAAGTGCAAAATAGGTGGGGGAAGGGGAAGTTGACAGTCCAAAGAGCGTACAACCGCGGTCCGGAGGCCTGCATCCGAAGTGTCCGTCTGACAGTCGTCGTAACAAGGTTCTTTGTTAGTCAGCCTCAGGGACGTGATTGGTCTGACCAGATTGGGGGTAAGCAGCCCTTGATGTGTGCGCACTTGCTATCCACCGTGGGCGATTGAGTGTTCGTGTCTTTTGCGACATACGTGACTGGCTATTCCCAAAGCGACCAAAGGTTGAAGTCACTACAGAGTCACTACAGATGCTTCAGATTTCCTCACATAAAAGAGGACATGGTAGGGCTCCTTGACACGACAAGAGGACAGAAACCGTCCGTGGTGCAGATGCCTCTGCGCAAAATTCCACAGCTAAGAGGGATGAGTTTGAGATTAAGATTAATTTACAGTACGCGCTAGAATTTGAGCAACATTCCAACATATGCGAAATATTGATACTCTTTTGCTAATCGGCATTGACTCAGGTTGTGTTACTGATTAGTCTATTCTGAAGTTATTGCGGTCATGATAGGATGCGGACATTTAACGAGATTCGTTCTGACCACTAAAAAGCGTAAGCAGTGTACAAAGTAACTACGTAAATAGTATGCGTTTTTATCACTGATTTTAACGGTCTTTATAAATTCAAATATATTTTATGGAAAACATGCATGAAAAAATTCTTCCTTGCACTCTGTTGGTAGCAAGTTACGCCTTTTTAAACTTTATACTTAAAGAAAGGGTATCTTTCGGTTTAATAAAAGTTTCTAAATTGCCGAATAATTTTAAAAACTACTGACTGCTTCATTCGAATTCAGTGTTCAAAAACTGCGCACTGTATACATCCTGCTTAAGGAAAAGTAGGTTTACGCCTACAGTTTGAGGAAGAACTCACATGGTTCTCATAAAACGTTGCAATTGATGTGCAATATGCTGTATACAGTATAATCAACATTAATAAATTGACGGATACGACTTATTATAGATAAACACCTCACAACCGTAAAAAAGCACATAATTTTACACTTTTCTAAAACCGAAAGATACCCTTTCTTTAAGTATAAAATTTAAAGAAGGTGTAATTTGCTACCAAACGAGTACAATAAATAATTTTTTCGTGCATGCTATCCATAGAATACATTTCAGTTTATATTGGCACTCAAAATCAATGATAAAAACGCATACAATTTAAGTAGTAACCTATACAGTACATACGCTTTGGTAGTGGTCAGAACGAAGCTCGTTAAAAGGCCCGCATCCTGTCATGACTCAAATAACTTCAGAATAGGCTACAAGATAATCCGTATCACAACCTGAGTCAATGCCGAGTAGCAAAAGAGTATCAATCTTTCGCATATGTCGGCATGTTTCGCGAAGTCTGGCGCGTATTGTAGGTTTAAGTTTAAGGCTACATTTAAGCCTAGAATTAAGATAGGGGCTTGTGTTAGAGTTATGACACGGCGATAAGAAACCCTACTGGAATTAGACTAAGGTCAAACGTTAATTTGCCGTGCCTGGTTAAGAGACTCACGTAAGTCATCTTTACTAAGTCAGCATTCTCAGCAAACATTGAAAATTGTTATCTGAGAGGCTTGCGTTATTAATTAAGGCGGACATTTTCAACTGATTCTCCCAAAGAGACAAAAGTAATATTATCGTTGCGATAGCCTTATGTACAAAGTAGCCGCATAGTGAATGAAAACGTTCGCGTTCCAGATATTTGCTTGGATGAGGAAGAAGGGTTGTCGAGCACCCGATCAATTTGTTTATTGATCTGAGCTTTCAAACTCTTACAGGAGTCCATCGCCAGAGATAAAGAACAGCAACAAAAAAAGGTTACTTACAGTGGATGTACATCCATCAGCTTTCGGGTGGTCGTCAGATCTGCATCCTCTATAATTACCCAATTTGCTTTGCTAATGCCCTGACGGACCTTGACATAACTTAAAGCTAGTTAATTTACAACCCTATAGTTGCCCTCCCCTACCCATTTTTTCATCCTTTTGTCTTACTCCCTTACGACCTGAAGAGCCCTGACAGCTGATTGGTGTTCACTCACTATAATTAGCCCCTTTTGTTGCTGCTTCTTACCTCTGACTATGGACTCCTCTAAGAGTTCGAAGGCCCAAGGTAATAGAAAAATTGATCCGGTGCTTGTCAACCCTTCCTCCTCATCCATAGCCACGTAGTTAATCTTCCTGTGTGAATTATACCTTCTATGGCTAAAGCGACGTTGCTTCGGTAAATGTGCACACACTTATCTGCCCCAGATTTGCTCAATTACTGAGGCTAAAAACAATGCCTCACATAAGCCAATCACAGCCCGCTTGCGGTTCTGTGTCACTAATGGATTGCTTACACTCCACGGATTTTTCAATCCGCCCGTCCGTCCGTGCGCACTCTGCCACCTTGTGTGTGTCCTCCGATGCTCAAGAAAATCTAATTAAGTGACCCATCTGCCAGCTTCTGAGATTCTGTCCAGACTCATACAGAGGATAAAAAGGCTGACGATGGGTGACTGCACGATTATATGGCAAGGTGTTGGCCATTGTGGTGTCTTTTTTCTTGACTGAGTGGGCAAGTATCTCTTTCTGGAGCGTTTTTCCCAGTCGGCATCAATTTATGTCGGCCAAAAATTCCGTCTTCTTCTTCTGCCGCCCCAAAAATAGT